>CM057341.1:682889160-683026628 GCA_030015575.1 Agapanthus africanus
TCTCACTAGGTATAGTGAGATTGTATCAATCGATCCTGGGGAGAATCACTGGAAGTGTTCCAGGGTGATAAAGACGACTGAATGTCAGTCACAGGCACTGTCTTTACGCTCAGTAAAGGGACGGTATGTTGGAAGAGTTCCAAGCTAGATACCGTGGCAAACTAGACGATAAAGGCTGGTAACATCGCTATTGAAGATACTACCAAAGAGGAAGTTTGGGTGTATATTGGTTCATAAGTTGAACTAGGTTCCTGCCATTGTAGGACAATGGAAGTGTGGCTTTGGCCCTGGAACCCTGGTCCCATCAGTGACCCAGACAAATTCTGAGACAGCATCACCTGATCATGGAGATAGTTGATCTCCAGGGTGATCGAGGTTAGGAGAGAAGACTCAGAGGACAACACGGCGGATCCATTCACGAAGGCCTTTTCCCAGAGAGAGACTCATATGGGATGGTTGAGTATTAGATACTGCGACCACTGCTACAGATGGCCCTAGTGCAAGTGGGAGATTGTTAGTTATATGTATGCCCTAGAGGCCATTACTGTACATTGGATGTATATTGTAGTGGATGCTGGGACATATATAGGTAGGACTTTCTTGCTCGACATGATAGTACGCTATCTGGTTGCTCTTTATCTTAACATGTATACTTTCTGTCTCTCTGATTACATGTTGATAAAGCCCTTAGGATGTGTACCCGACTTCCAGGACTATGATGCAGATCATACTAGTGGGGCCTGGGTAGTCAATGAGTACATCCTTCATTGTTCCTAGTCGAGGGAATATCGAGACGGGGCATCGATATTCCAGAGTAGACTAGCGTATATCTTCTCGACCCATGCGATGGGCGATGGATGATCCCATATCAATTGGTGTTTGACATCAGAGATGGTATGCGGGTGCTCAGTGGAGACTGGGTATACTGAACGGACTCGCCGAGAACTCCCAGATGGTATTATACCTCACGTCAGATGGCAGTTCTCTGGTGACACTGGTACAGCATAGTCTGTTGACCCGAGATCGTCATAGAGTCTTGTGTGTCTCCCACTGTGCTTTGATTTCCACCCTACCACGGCTCTACTGAGTTGTGCAAACAGGTGGTTTTTGGGTACAGTCCCGATTCACATGGAGGCAATGAGCGATAGGAGAGGATTCGTCTCTCCCGGTATTGGGGGTTGATGTTGTGCTATACTCGACTGGCCTGTTGGAGATAGTGCCCTCAGAGTCAATTATTAGGTCACAGGTACGTGATTGTAATGATTGATAGAGGACCTATCCCGGTAGGACAGTCTTACTCGAGATGATAGTATGCTATCTGGTTTACCTTTATCATCGTGTACTACTTTAGGTGACATGACAGGTCACTATTGCACGTTGATAGAGCCCCTAGGATTCTTGCTTGACTACCGGCAGTATGAGGGCGATCATATACGTGGGAGCTGGTAGTCTATAAGCACATCCTTAAAAGGTCCCTAGTCGTGGGAGTTTCGAGACAGGGCATCGATACTCCAGAGTAGACTAGTGTATACAGTCGAGACCCCGACGAGGGGCGGTGGCCGGTCTCACAAGCCATTGGTGTCAGTTGGATCACCTAAGATGTATACAGGTGCTCATTGGGTTATGAGTACACCGGACAGGACTCGCCGGGAACATGCTAGTTAGTCTTATACCTGACGTCAGATAGCAGTTCCCAGGTGACATGTGTACAGGTTAGTTCATCGACCTGGGGATCGTCATTTGTCTCGTGTGAGTTCCCACTGTGCTTTGATTACTACCCTACCACGGCTCAAAGGAGTCGTGCAAACAGGTTTTAGTTGGGTACAGTCCCGAGCCACATGGAGGCAGTGAGCGGATCTTCAGGGGTTCGTCTCTCCCGGTATTGGGGGTGAGGTCGCGCTGTGTCTAGGAGAGCCATTACACGAAGACCTTGGCCAAGGCAGGAGATTTACTGGTAGGTATTCCAGTAGTATCTCAGGGTGTTCTGGGCTACACTCCGACACGACTTGTACCGCTTTTGGGGGTCTGACTTTTACCAACCCCCTAGGCCCGCCATGCGATACTCATAGACGAACGGACCGGACTGCACGGATATTGTCACTGACAGGCTCAGTAGGGTTGTCAGGCTGAGCTCGCTCACAGACGTCCCTTTTGGTCAATACCTGGTGGCCCGTTATGTATTGGCTTATACCTCTAACGTGCTAGTGGTTAAATCCACAACCAAGGTGTTGACGAGTCTTTAGAGTCCCCCACATTTCAGTTACTCAAGCTTTCGGGCGAAACGCTGTAGAGGCCGTATGGAGATATGGCAGGGTTCGATCAGATACGTGCGGTATTGCACGAATCAGGATCGAACGGATATTACTAGCCGGCTTTGTTTTAAGCCGGGTCCTAGTTTAGTAAAGTGTAGATTTTGTCTTTTTACATTTGTATCCGGACGGAATACAGATGCGGGTGTGTGCACAGTATCGGGGTTTTCCTGTAATTTATTACGGGACCAGTTTTCTGGAGTTGCCAGTTTGCATTCCGTTCCGGCCGGTTTTCCTTTGTTCTTTCCCGGCCGGACTTTTCTGATGGAGGGGGTTATTTGCAATTGTGCAAATAACATTTGTGGAAGGGGTTTCTTGCAAATATATTCATTATGATGGCTTCTTTAGATTCCCTCCATCACTTGCATTGATTGAGATTTGAGAGGGTATGGCCGGCCACTGTTTGGAATGATGGAGGTGAGGGTTTAATAGTGGATTAATTTATATGTGAATGCTTTTGTGTGCTGGAGGAAAACATTCTTGATTGATGCATTAATTTAAAAAAAAAAAGGAAGGTGGCATTGAGATTGATAATGGGGTGCAGGGGGCTGAATTATTCAAGAAGGCATTCATTTGTTCTTGCTGGCCGAGCCCTTTTACAGAGAGCTTGCTTCATTCATTTTTTCCCAGAGAGCACATTTGAGTGCCTGGCCGAGCTCAATTTTCATGAGGTGCTCATTTTCTTTAGCTAGCATCCATGAATATTTTGTACACAAATTCCTCCATCATGGCAACTCCTTCAACCCCAAAAGAGACAACGATTCTACACTAGTCTACAGCAAATCTTGGGCGCGTCGGCTAGCCAACTCCGCGCCCGAGTTGCCTCGGCATTGAGGTGGGAGCCCGTAAAAGACGTAGGCGATGTGGTGCCCTTCTGGCGATGAGGTGGAGACCGGACTTTTCCGCAGGAGATCGGGACCATGACGAGAAGACCGGAGGACTTGGATCGTCGGTATATCTCTCTTCCCTTTCTTGTAGATAGCTAGGACTAGTTAATGGTTCGATCCGGGTATTAGTGCGCGGCGGTTTGCTAAGTCCGCAAAATTAAAGTTATTCACCGCTTCCGCATTTGGCCGTCGGTTTGACGGCCGGGGCGCCGCCGTGCACTTACATGGCCATAACAGGAAATCCCTGGCCAGGGTTGCAGTGATATACTGGTAAGAGTTATCAGTAGTTTCACGAATGTTATGGACCTCAAGTCGGCATAACTTATCGAGCTATTGGGGTCTGACGTTTACCACCCCTAGGCGAGATATGCGACATATCAGACGAACAGACCGGACTGTACGGTAAGTGTTACTGGTTGGATTCACAGGAGTGTGAGCGGGCTTGCTCGTCGATCTTCTGATCGCTCAATACCCGAGTGGCCGTTACGTTTAGCAGACCGCTTGCGGCTTGTGGGTGTTTGATATGATCATCATCTGCTGCCGGCGTATTGACGAGTCTTTAGAGTCCTACACAGAGGTTTCCTAGTTCAAGCGAAACGATATAGGAGCGCATATGAGATATGTGCAGGACCGAGAATAATTCGAGTATGCGATACTGTATTACATTCTCGCGATCTATGTATCGATTGGTTATATGCAATATAACCTAGTTATCGAATCAAGGATTGATTCGATAAGCCGATACATATGATACTAGTCGGTTATATCCGATATGACCGGATCGTTAAATCAAGTGTTGATTTAATGATTTAGTGCATATTTATATATTTGATATATTACTTTGCGTTAACTAGTATTGGTTCACTTTAAAAGGATTTTCTCACTTGAATTGTGCACATTGTATATGCGATATAGTTTTGTGCACATGTTTGTATCATGTTTGATGATACATGCTTACTTGGTTAAGTGTAAAGAATCAAACCATGGTTTAAGTTAATGATTAGGGTTTTGATTATTTATTCATTTATCTTTCTTATTTATTCATTTTGGAAAAAGAAAAAGATAAATGAATGATTGAATGTTTTGTTTTTAGTTGAAGTTTCTTGAAACTTTGACTAAGTCACTCTTTTGTTCTTATGCTTAACCCTAACCATCCTTTTAACCATGGTCTTTTCTCTACACTTAACTATAGTTGAAAGTATGATAAGTATTGATTTATTTTTATCTAATTATTAAGACTTATCATATCTTCTTCTTCTTCTTCATCTTCTTCAACAAGAAGAAAGCTAGTGGCCATCAATGGCAACTAGTGAAATTGAGTGAGAAATCCAAATATAAAGTCTACCCACTTCCTATTTCTTCATCCTCTACCTCTTGCCAAGTTGTATAGGGTGTTTACTTCACAAGTTTTCAAAGCTTGGTGAAGTTGGAGCTTGTTCTTATGATGCTTCGACGTAGATCATCTTCGGCATCGAACCGACGATCAAGCCCGCCCATTCTTCGATGATGCCAATGCTAGAGTCGTGAGTTCGATTTGGACAGCGGAGGGAGATCATCGTGGAGCTTAGACAGTGGTGGACCGGATCTACAAAGGTTGTAGCCCCTTTCCTTTAGCTATATTTCCTTTTACATGCTTGCTTTGCCTATACTTCTAGCCAACGATCCGTTCTAGGTTTTCTCGGCACCGTAATTTTTAGAAATTGGCATGTTTGATCACTTGTGAGACTTCTATAGTGTGCCTAGGAACCCTACATGTACGGGTGGGTTCAAATTAACCTGGATAATGATGGGATGAACTTGACATGTGACTTATGGCATTTTGACCTCACGCCAAGGTCATAAGAGCATGGGGCAAAAATCCACATCGGGAGTTTCATAAGTACTGAAACTTGCTAGATTTGCATACGATTTGGAGTGTGATGATTCTGGTAGGATTCCTTCAGTTTCGTCACGCGATGATATTTGGATCCCGATCCTACTGTGAGTATATGCTACTCCTCGGGAAATTTCTCACTTAACGATCAATGCTATAAACCAAGTAGGTGTCTAGAAAGGTGTTAGCGGGGCTACGCCCCCAGGAAAAAGAGCTTATTTAATTAAGGAACTTCGCGAAAGCGTTGGAAAACCTCTCTCGAAGTACCGACACTGGCCTGGCTGAACGGTTAAGCAAGTATTGTACGGTGAGATTGATCCTGACTAATTCTTCCTTTATGGTTTGAGGAGGGATTCGAGAAACAGTGGGAGCCATCCTGTTTAGACAAACTAAAAACCACTCTAAACTTGCAAGAGCATCATGCTGAGTGTTTCTTCTTCTCTCTCCTAATTGCAGCGACCAATCGACATGACTGGACTTAAGTTACTTCTAGATAAAAAACATACTGACAGGGCCAAACTACAAAGATTGGCTCAGGAATGTCAAAATGGCAATCACTTACGACAAGCTGGGGTATCTTCTTACCACCAAAGCTCTCCCTGTCCCTGGTCCCACTTCCAGCGTCGCGGATAAGGAAATCCGTAAGACTTGGGAGATTGATAGCGCGAAGGCCAAATGCCTCGTGCTTGCCTCTATGGACAATGAACATCAGAGGAGGCACGAGAATATGGACCTGGAATCCATATTTCTTCATACAAAAGAACTGTATGGAGAGCAGTCTCGTATCACAAGATACGAAGCGTCGAAAAAGTTATTTTCGGCAAGGATGGCCGTCGGATCATCAGTAGCAGAGTACGTGCTTAAGATGATCGGCTACATTGAGGAGCTCGCGGACCTAGGGACCACATTGGAGAGTGAGCTCTATACGGACTTAGTTCTCCAGTCCCTTCCTTCCACTTACGCCTAGTTTATACTGAACTTCAACTTGCAAGAAAAAGAAGTTGAACTTTCAGAGCTCCTCAACATGCTGAGGAGCGCAGAGGGCACCCTACAGAAAGGTAGGGAAACATCCACTCTGTTTGTAGGAAGATCATCTTCTTCTAGGTCCAAGGCGAAAGCCAAGGGAAAGAAGAAGAAAGCCCCCGCCAAACCAAGGGGCGGTGTTAGTAAAGTGGATACGAAGGGAAAAGCTAAAGCAACAAAGAAAGCGGGGAAGCTTGTGGATAAGGAAGAATGCTTCTATTGTCATAAGAAAGGACACTGGAAGAATGATTGCAGGGCCTGGAAAGCCAGAACACAGGAATTGAAGCAGGTTGCAGCTTCAGCTTCAGGTGTGTATGTTATTGAAAACTGTCTTTCAATAAACTCTACTTCCTGGGTATTGGATACCGGATCAGGATCTCATATCTGTAATTCTTTGCAGGCGTTGAGAAACCGTAGGGTTTTGAAGGCAGGTGACATGACCCTCAGAGTTGCGAACGGAGCTAGCATGGATGCTAAAGCCGTGGAGGACTATCACCTGGGCATGTTTTGGTTTTGCGTAATTGCTTTTTTGTACCCAACGCAACTTGTAATATCATTTCTGTATCTTTAGTTTCTAAAGAAGGTTATGAATTTGCGTTTGTAAGTAATGTTGTAAACATTCACCTTAATCAAGTTTTGATTGGGTCAGGTACATTGAGTAATGGTATATACGTATTAAACCAACCACAGATTTTCAATGTCCAGAATACACACAAAAGAAAGTCTCCAGAAATCAATCAGGCTTTCTTATGGCATTGTAGACTGGGTCACATCAATGAGAGAAGGTTGACGAAGTTACATACAGAAGGATATTTGAATCCGTTCGAATATCAATCGTATGCCACTTGTCAATCCTGTCTCAAAGGAAAGATGACAAAGTCTCCGTTCACTGGACACGGAGTAAGAGCGAGCGAGCTCTTGGGACTCGTACACAGCGACGTGTGCGGTCCAATGTCTACACATGCGCGAAGCGGTTTTTCTTACTTCATTACTTTTACGGATGATTTTTCAAGGTTCGGACATGTCTTCTTAATGAAACATAAATCCGAATCCTTTGGAAAGTTCCAGGAATATAATAATGAAGTAGAAACACAAACCGGCAAAAGTATCAAGATTCTAAGATCGGATCGAGGTGGTGAATACTTGAGTGCCGAGTTCCTGGACTATTTAAAAGAGAACGGAATTCTCTCTCAGCTTACTCCTCCATACACTCCGCAACATAACGGTGTATCGGAGAGACGGAACCGCACCCTATTGGATATGGTACGGTCCATGATAAGTAACGCTGAGTTACCGCGATCATTCTGGGGATATGCGCTAGAATCAGCCGCATACCTTTTGAACCGAGTTCCCACTAAGACTGTGCCTACCACACCATATGAGTTATGGAGTGGGAAGAAACCCTATCTTCAATATCTGAAGATCTGGGGATGTCCAGCTTTTGTCAAAAAGCAGCATGCGGACAAACTCGAGGCACGCTCAGTACTGTGTAAGTTTGTGGGATACCCAAAGAACACCAGGGGGTATCTTTTCTACTACGCAGAGGAACAAAAAGTCCTTGTTTCTCGTAATGCCCACTTTCTAGAACACCAGTTCTTGGAAAAAGAAATAAGTGGGAGCGCAGTAGAACTGGAAGAAATTCCAGAACCACGGACTATTACTGAAAGTTTAGTGGAACTAGAGGGTTTGGAAGAACAGGACATTCCTACGCCGCTCCACAGGAGTAGTAGGCAGTCTCATCCGCTCGAGAGATACTACGGTTTTCTCATAGACGGGGATAGAGAGGATTTCATCATGGATTATGATGAGCCTACTAGCTTCCAGCAGGCCGTTCAGAGCGTTGACTCAGTAAAATGGCTGGATGCAATGCGGACCGAAATGGAGTCCATGTACACCAACAAAGTATGGACGTTGGACATTGCTCCAGACGGGGTAAAACCCGTAGGATGCAAGTGGATCTTCAAAAGGAAGATTGGTGTAGATGGACAGGTTGAGACCTATAAAGCTAGACTTGTAGCAAAGGGTTTTCGTCAAAGACCTGGTTTGGACTATGACGAAACCTTTTCTCCAGTGGCTATGCTGAAATCCATTCGGATCCTTCTTGCCATTGCTGCCTTCCACGATTATGAGATTTGGCAGATGGACGTAAAGACAGCTTTTCTAAATGGAAATTTAGAGGAGTGTGTCTATATGGACCAGCCAGAGGGTTTCATTCAGAGTGGGAGCAGCGGAAAGGTGTGCAAGTTGCTTAAGTCCATCTATAGACTAAAGCAGGCATCGCGGAGTTGGAACATCTGCTTTGATGAGACGGTCAAAGAATTTGGCTTTATCAAAAATCCAGATGAACCATGCATCTATAGTAGATTTGTAGCGAGAACTGTAGTATTCCTCGTTTTATACGTGGATGACATTCTCTTAATAGGAAATGACATTCCTATGCTACAATCTGTCAAGGGGTTCTTGTCACACAGGTTCTCCATGAAAGATCTGGGTGATGCCTCTTACATCCTGGGGATCCGGATCCATCGTGATAGATCCAAGAGGATATTAGGACTTTCTCAGTCCAGGTACATCGACACCGTACTGAAAAGATTCAGTATGGAAGATTCCAAGCGCGGTAACCTACCGGCTTGTCACGGGATCACCCTCTCTAAAGAGATGTCTCCCAAGACTGATTTGGAGAGGGATCGCATGTCTATTATACCCTATGCTTCTGCGGTAGGCTCTATAATGTATGCGATGTTGTGTACCAGACCGGATGTAGCTTATTCACTGAGTGTGGTAAGCCGGTATCAGTCAAACCCTGGGGAGAAACACTGGATAGCGGTAAAGAATATTCTCAAGTACCTGAGAAGGACTAAGGAGATGTTCTTGGTGTATGGCGGAAAAGACCTCCAGATCGAGGCCTTTGCTGACTCCAGCTTCCAGAGCGACAAGGATGATTCCAAGTCCATGTCGGGTTTTGTCTTTACCCTCAATGGAGGGGCGGTGTGTTGGAAGAGTTCCAAACAGGAAACCGTTGCAGACTCGACGATGGAAGCGGAATACATCGCTGCATCTGATGCCGCAAAAGAAGCTGTCTGGATGAGGAAGTTCTTGAAAGAGGTTCAGGTGGTTCCGTCCATTGTTGATCCAATACCTCTGTATTGCGACAATAACGGGGCTATAGCTTTAGCGAAGGAACCCAGGTCCCATCAGAGATCCAGACACATCTTGAGGCGGTATCACCTGATCAGGGAGATCGTGGATCGCCAGGAGATCGAGGTTCGGAGAGTCGCTTCAGAAGATAACACTGTAGATCCATTCACCAAGGCCCTGCCCCAGACTCAGTTCGAGCGGCTGATCGAGATGATAGGTCTTCGATACGCCAGTACATGGCCTTAGTGCAAGTGGGAGATTGTTAGTGTATATGCCCTAGAGGCCATTACTGTATCATACTAGTTTGTATATTACTTAATGGAAGCTTGGGATATTCACCTTGTATATACAATCTTGCTCAAAATAGTAGTATGCTACTTGGTTTGTTTCTACTTCAATGTGTACATGTGTTTATTTTATTATATCGCCTATACACTTTAGTGGAGCCCTTAGGATCTTTGCTTGATTACCAGCGATGTGATGGCAGTCACACTAGTGGGGCTGGGTAATCTATAAGCACATCCTTATGCAGGTCCCTGGTCGCAGGACTATCGAGACAGGGCATCGATACTCCGGAGTAGACTAGCGCATGCGCTTCTCATCCCAGTGTGGGAGACGGTCTGTCCCACAGCCGTCAGTACGTCGTACTTGAGATAGTATGCGGGTGCTCGTTAGGTTACGGGTACACTGGACAGGACTCGTCGGGAACTGACTAGTTGGTATTATGCCTATCGTCAGTTATCAGTTCCCAGGTGACATGAGTACAGCTTAGTCCGCTGACTTGACACTGTCACTTCGCCTCGAGTGTGTTCCCACTGTACTTTGATCACTACCCTACCACGGCTCAAAGGAGTCATGCAAACAGGTAGTGGTTGGGTGCAGTCCCGAAGCACTTAGAGGCAGTGACGGTTAGACAGGATTCGTCTCTCCCGGTATTGGGGGTTGACATCGCGCCGTGTCTAGGAGAGCTATTACACGAGTAGTCCCTGGCCAGGGCAAATGAGATATACTGGTAGGCTTCCAGTGTTATCTCAGGGTGTTTTGGGCTTCGCTCCGACACGACTTGTACCGCTATTGGGGGACTGACGTTTACCGCCCCCTAGGCCCGCCATGCGATGTATCAGACGAACAGACCGGACTGTACGGAGAATGTCACATTCAGGCTCAGTAGGAGTTCAGATGGGTTTCGCCTCGTCAGTCTTCTTGTCGGCATTACCTGGGGACCGTTACGCACAGCTAGTGCCGCTTGCGGTCTGTGGTTAAACCCACTGCCAGCGTAGTGTCGAGTCTTTAGAGTCCCACACAGAAAGCTTTTCGCCTTTAGGCAAAAGAGTAGAGGTCGCATGGTTTTGCGACAGGGTTCGGTCACATCCGTACACTTGTGCACGTACAGTGTCCGGACAGTTTACACTAGCGGGCTTTGGTTTAAGCCAGATCCTAGTGTACCTTTTGGGATTGGATTTATCCAGTTTGCATTCGTGTTCCTCGGAACACGGATGCGGGTGTGTATGCCCAGTTGACGGGGAGATAGAGGCAGCGGATTCTCATTAGGGTTGTTGACAGTTGACCGTTGACTATTGACTTTTTGATCAACCCTAATGAGAATATGATATGTGATTAACAATTATATTAATTAAGTATTATGATGACATGGTTGTTGAGGGATTGATTTTGTTGACTTGTTGACTTTTGTTGACTTGTTGACTTTGTTGACCGGTTGACTAGGCTTGACTAGTTGACCATCATGATAACCATAGCTATCATTTCATGGCAAAGACTTTTGCTTGCTTGCTCTTTTGTGCAAAATGAGTGCATGTAATGATATGGCTATGGTTGCTTAAACCATCACATAACACTTGATTGATATGATTTGTTATCATTGTTTTGGATTATGAGAGGGTGAAAGACAAAAGAGAGGCTCATTCTCACTTGACCATTCTCTCTCTTGTTCTTGAGCTCTCATACTCTTGCTCTCACTCTCTTCCTCTTGCTCCCTCTCTTGACTCTATGGTTCACTTGTCTTATGAGTTGAGAACCAAGAACCATAGATAAAATCCTATACAAACTCTTCTCTACTCACTCTAGTTCACAAGGTTTAGCAAACCGAGTGAACTAGTTTCTTCGAAGTTCGAAGAAGGAGCCAAAGGTTGGAGCTTTCAGGTGGATCTATCTTCTGCGCAAGGAGACGACGGGGAGAAGCCGATTCGGACGACCATCGAAGCTTGAAGACGAAGGAGTTCGAGAAAAGAAAGGTATAACCCCATAACCGAGTAGTTAGCAACTCGTAGTTAGGTTGTTAGTTAGATGTTTAACAAAGATCCGGGTTATAAGTCCATGTTACCACCTCTAAGAAAATCGTTTTTTATCAAATTCCGCATGCCCGAAAGTACCGGGAGAGGTAGCATGGACTTACATGACCGAGGCAACTCGGGCGCGAAGTTGGCTAGCCGACGCATCCAAGACTTGCTATAGATATAGTGTAGAATAGTTGTCTCTTTGGGGTTTAGTAAGTTGCCATGGAATGATGGAGGTGAAGAGAAGAGAAATGAGCTAGGAAATTTTGATACAACATAAAATGAGAACCACCCACAAATGAAATTTCCTCTCTCTTCTCCTTTGTAGTGGCCGGCCTCAATATATGGGAATGGGGGAGAAAGAAAAAAATCACAATAATAAGAAATGTGAAGATAAACATGGAATCAAGTCACACCCATTTCTTATCTCAAGTCAAAAACAAATCTCTTCACATTAATGCAAAAGAATGATGCAAAGAGAATCTCATGATGAGGAAGCCACATATATGCATGAAACCCCTCATCAAATAAGTTAATTGCAAACTTGCAATTAACCCCCTCCATCAAAAGGTTCAGCCGTGAAGGAATAAAAGAAAACCGGCCGGAACGGAATGCAAACTGGCAACTTCAGAAAACTGATCCCGTAATAAATTACAGGAAAACCCCGCTACTGCAAATATATGCCCGCATTTGTATTCCCACTGAACACAAATGCAAAGAGACAAAACTACACCATCTAATACCAGGATCCGGCTTAAGCCAAAGCCGGCTAGTAAAATCCGTCCGATCACGATCCGTGCAATACCGCACGTATCTGATCGAACCCTGCCATATCTCCATACGGCCTCTACAGCGTTTCGCCCGAAACCTGAGTAACTGTGTGTGGTGGACTCTAAAGACTCGTCAATACTTTGGCTGTGGATTTAACCACTAGCACGTCAGAGGTATAAGCCAATACGTGACGGGCTACCAGGTATTGACCAAAAGGGACGTCGATGAGAGAACTCATCCTGACACCCTACTGAGCCGGTCAGTGACAATATCTGTACAGTCCGGTCCGTTCGTCTATGAGCATCGCATGGCGGGCCTAGGGGGTTGGTAAAAGTCAGATCCCCAATAGTGGTACAAGTCGTGTCGGAGTGCAGCCCAGAACACCCTGAGATACTACTGGAATACCTACCAGCAAATCTCCTGCCTTGGACAAGGACTTTTCATGTTCTGGCTTTCCTCGACACAGCGCGACCTCACCCCCAATACCGGGAGAGACGAACCCCTGCAGATCCGCTCACTGCCTCCATGTGGCTCGGGACTGTACCCAACTAAAATCTGTTTGCACGACTCCTTTGAGCCGTGGTAGGGTAGTAATCAAAGCACAGTGGGAACTCACACGAGACAAATGACGATCTCAGGTCGATGAACTAACCTGTACACATGTCACCAGGGAACTGCTATCTGACGTCTGGTATAATCCCAACTAGCAGGTTCCCGGCGAGTCCTGTCCGGTGTACTCATAACCCAATGAGCACCTGTATACATCTTAGGTGAACCAACTGACACCAGTGGCTTGTGAGACCGGCCACCGCCCCTCGTCGGGGTCTCGACTGTATACACTAGTCTACTCTGGAGAATCGATGCCCTGTCTCGAAACTCCCATGACTAGAGACCTTTTAAGGATGTGCTTATAGACTCCAGCTCTCACGTATATGATCGCCCTCATACTGCTGGTAGTCAAGCAAGAATCCTAGGGGCTCTATCAACGTGTAATAGCGACTCGTAAGGTCACCTAAAGCAGTACACGATGATAAAGATAAACCAGATAGCATACTATCATCTTGAGTAAGATTGTCCTACCGGGATAGGTCCTCCCTCAATCATTGCAATCACGTGCCTGTGATCCAATAATTGACTCTGAGGGCACTATCTCCAACAGACATCCACGTAGAGAATCCAATCGGGGATGGGGTCAGGTACTTCCTCGACTGAGGGTCAGGGTCCAGGGTCCCGCGCCAGCGCCCCTTCTTTAGTGGGAATAGTGCATTCGACCACGAAGTCTGCTAGGACTTGCGCTTTGATGGCTTGCCTGGGGAGGTATTTGATGTCGAATTGGAATAATTCCCACCTCCATTTCTCCAGACGACCTGATGATTCGGGGGAGGCGAGAATAGTCCCTATAGGTCGTTCGGTGAGGACAAGGATGATGTGCGCCTGGAAGTTGTGTCATAATTTCCTTGAGGCAACGACAAGCGCCAAGACTATCTTTTCTATGGACGAGTACCTTGTTTCTACGTCTTTGAAGACATGGCTTATAAACCGGCTTTTGTACACTTTCGCCTTCTCTGACGAGCACCGAGCCTGCAGCTTGGTCGGAGACCATAAGGTACAAAAATAGCTCGTCTCCTTCGACTGGTCGGGTGAGCAGTGGGGGAGTTGTCAGGTGCGCTTTGAGTTGCTCGAAAGCGTTTTGACATTCCTCCGTCCATTCGAACTTAGGAATCTTCCTCAAGTCTTTGAAGAACGGGAGGCACTTCTCTCTGGATCTTGACATAAAGCGACTCAGAGCGGCCACTCTCCCTGTGAGCCGCATGATCTCAACGTTGCTCCTCGGTGTGGCTATGTTGAGAATGGCGTTGATCTTTTCTGGGTTCGCTTCGATTCCTCGGTGGGTAACCATGAACCCGAGGGATTTCCCGCTAGTGACTCCGAACGCGCACTTGGCTGAGTTCAGCTTCATTTTGTACTTTCGCAGGACGTCGAATGTCTCGATAAGATCTTTGGTGTGCTCATCCGATGAGGTCGACTTCATGAGCATGTCATCGACGTAGACCTCCATGTTCCGTCCGATCTGCGGTTTGAACAGTTTGTTCACTAGGTGCTGATATGTAGCTCCAGCATTCTTAAGACCGAAGGGTATCACTTTGTAGCAGTATACCCCCCGATCCGTGGTGAACGCGGTAAGTTCTTCATCTGCCGGGTTCATCCGGATCTAATTGTAGCCGGAGAAATCGTCCATGAAGATTAGCAATTCATGGCCGGCCGAGCTATCCACTAGCTGGTCTATCCGAATGAGGGGATAGTTGTCTTTCGGGCAGGCCTTGTTTAGATTCGTGAAGTCGATGCACATGCGCCATTTCCCATTCGCCTTTTTAACCATTACCACGTTCGCTAGCCAATCCGAGTAGTCAAGATTTCTAATGAAGTCGGCTGCGAGTAATCGGTCCACCTCGTTCTCTATCGCCTTTTGTTTGATCGGCGCAAAGCTTCTCTTCTTTTGTCGGACAGGTCTGTCCTTAGGGTCGATCCTGAGCTTATAGGAGATTACTTTCGGGTCGATCCCGGGAATATCTGCTGGTGTCCAGGCGAACACGTCTGAGTTCCCTCGGAGAAAACGGATCAAGTCTTCGCGACAGTCTCCTGTTAAGAGTGAACCGATCTGAACGGTCCCACCACTAATCCCTTCGACGAGGGGAACTTCCGTCAATGCTTCCACTGGGGCACCTCGGATTTCCTTCTAGTCGTCGCGCGTATTCAAAGATCCCTGGAAATCGGGTGCGTCTCCCAAATCATCATCTTGCTCTCCGGCATAGGACGTCGAGGCAACGCAGATCTTTATGACCTGCTGGTTTCGTAGGTCCTGGCCTATCCCTCCTTGATCTAACGAGAATTTGATCACCAGGTGGTAGGTCGAGATTTGAGCCCGGAGGGCATTCAATGTTGGTCGTCCCAGGAGAATGTTGTAAGACGAGGGGACCTTGGCGACAAGGAAGTTCACCGGCATGGTTTGCGTACGACCCGATGTTGAGGAAGAGTGACCGTTCAATCCGCCGGGATAGAGTGGTTGGTGAACCCGGAGAGGACATGGGAAGTCGGTTGGAGGTCGGATGGTCCTACTCCAATACGCTGGAAACAGTCGTAGAACAGGATATCCACCGAGCTACCTGAATCCACCAATATCCTCTGTACCTCATAACGGTGGACCCGGGCCAATATCACTGGGGGTCGTTGTGAGTCAGCGATATACCGTGGAGGTCTTCATCGGAGAAGATGATAGGCTCATCCTTCCTAGACCTCGGGTGGATCGTTTACACCTTCGACAGGGAGGAGGTGGTGGGTCCTGACAATTTATCGATCAAGGTCCGAGGTGACGACCATGATTTGGCCGATCGTTAATTCCCCGGGTGGTTCTCTTGCTCCCGGTCCGCCTGCCGCTTGTTCCGCAGGTACTTTTCCAGGTATCCAGAGCGGATCAACTCCTCGATGTAATCACGGAGTTGTTTGCAGTTTTCAGTCGGATGACCCTGTGACCTATGGAAGGCGCAGTACGGTCCCCAGATATGCTTAGCTGCACTTTGGATGACCGGTGGGAGATTGAAGAATCTCTCGCCTTTCGCTTCCTCCAACAGCTCTGTTCCCTGATTAAAAATCAGGAAAAGCTTCAGAGGAAGCATCACGTGCTAGCACGTGACCAGTGGTCACATGTTGGCACGTGACGTTTAAAGCAGCGGCAAAAAGCACATTCATCCCCTGATTAAAAATCAAGAAAAAGCTTCAGAAGAGGCATCACGTGCTCACACGTGACCAGTGGTCACGTGTTGGCACGTGATGGTTAAGCAGCGGCCAGAGAACAGAGCGCAGAAGAAGAGAAGCCCATTCCAGGGGTCACGTGCCTATACGTGACCAGGGGTTACGTGGCCACAGGTGACCGGCTTTAAAAGCCTTAATCTTTGACAGAATTAAATTTTGAGGGAAGATCTTTCAAATCTTTCCAAAATGAAAAAGGATTATCTGAAACCGTTGGATTAAAAATCTAAAGGTGATTAAATATCACCAATTTATGGAAAAATCTTGGACTTCGAAAGATTTCCCCCTAAATCTAACCGAAATAACAAAGAGATATCTTTGGATTTAAAATCTAATGGTGAATAAAATTCACCTAACAATCTAAAGGCCTAGATTAATGATAAATATAAATCAAATCTCTCAATGAACAAATCAAATCTCTCAATGAGAGATTTACTAAACAGATTGATTCTTTTCCTTCTCCTATAAATAGGAGCCAAGAAAAGAAGAGGGGGGACTTTTGGACCTTTTCTTTTGATACAGAGAGAGAGAAAGATATAGAGCCTTTGATTCTCTGCAAAAGGAAAATCTTAGGTAAGAAAAGAAAAGGGAGGCTTCAAAGGAGAATTTAATTCTCAAAAGAGTTTAACTCTTATATAAAGAAAGGAACTTAGTTCTTTCTCTGGTTGAGGATCTGCAAAGTGCACATCTCCCCATGAACTGAGAATTTAATTCTCATTGGGTTGAGATCCTGCCATGCAGATCTAAAACACAGAGGATGAACTGAGTTTGGAGAATTTAGTTCTCACAGAATTACAGGAATTTAATTCCCTCGAGATAAAATTAGGGTTTAACCCTAGGAATTTAATTCCTTCAGAATGGACAGAACTAGGGTTTAACCCTAATCGAGAACCTAATTCTCTCAAAATCATAGGAATTTAATTCCTCTAAAGTTTATTGTTAGGGTTTAACCCTATGAAGAATTTAATTCTTAAAAGATGAACAGATCTTTAAAACATGCAAAGAACCAGAGTCACGTGCTACCACGTGACCCCTGCAAAGATCCACAGAAAAGAACTTTGAAGCAACACCTCACGTGTTACCACGCGATTCCTGCAAAGATCCATAAAAAAGAACTTTGAGGCAATGCCTCACGTGCCCCACGTGATCTCTAAAGCATACAGAGAAAAAGGCAAAAGAAACAGAAAAGAGTTCTAGGGCGCCCTCACGTGTCAACACGTGACCCCTGATGAACATTCTAACAGATCAAAGCGTGAGCCCCCATCACGTGCCCACACGTGATGGCTTTCAGAATTAAAAGTGTTAAACACTTATCTGTAGAACAAAATAAAGGGAAGCAGGGTGCCCTCACGTGCTACCACGTGACCCCTTGGCTGAAACTTTAATAGACAAACACCCAAATTCCCATCACGTGACAGCACGTGATACTTCAAAGTATTCAATACTTTTGACTGAATAAAATAAGGGGAATCTGGGTGCTCTCACGTGTCCACACGTGACCCCTCATTCCTTAGTGTTTAACACTAACCTGGAGATTTTGTCCCCAGTGTTTAACACTGATTTTCTTAGTGTTTAACACTAATTGGAAAACTCTATTTGCAGTGTTTAACACTGATTTGCTTAGTGTTTAACACTAATTTGAAAACTATGTTCCCAGTGTTCAACACTGATTATCTTTTAGTGTTTAACACTAACTTGTTAATCTTATTCCCACTTTTCAACACTGTTGGTCTCTAGTGTTTAACACTAGCTTTAGCCCAATTGGCTAAGTTTCCAGAGGCAAAGCCTCTCCTTCAATGAACCAACAGAGGGCCAATATCCCAAACATGATTGGACTTAGCCCAAGCTGGCCATAAGTCCTCAATTCAAACTTAACTGGGCCAATGGGCTCATAATATAATAATTGATCTTAGTTTCCAAATTGGACTACAGATCACTTAATCTACCTTGGTTTAAAGGTACATTTCTTCACTCCTTTGATACTTGGCGTTGTAATTCCTCAACGTCTTCAAAGAGGTGACGGGTCCCGATGACCACACATTGATACGGACTGTGGGGTCCTTAAACTCATGGACTATGAGGTCCTTAACCTTGACCGTAATGTCTTAAAACTAACGCCGGACTGTGGGGTCCTTAAACCCTCGGACTATGACGTCCTTAACCTTGACCGGAATGCCTTAAAACTAACAACGGACTATGACGTCCTTAACCTTGACCATGATGTCTTAAAACTAACATTGGACTGTGGAGTCCTTAAATCCATGGACTACGACGTCCTTAACCTTGACCGCAATGTCTTAAAACTAACACTGGACCGCAATGTCCTTAAACTACCTATTGACCGCAATGTAACTAAACTAAACAACTGGGCTCCTCTAATCGCTCTCTTGTCGGATCTAAATGATCCCGTTAAGTTGATCTTAGTCTAAAACTAGACTAACGTATCCTTAACAAACGTTTAAGTCGATCTTAGTCTCAAACGAGACTAACGTATCCTTAAACCCAAACCCCCAAACCCAAATCTAAGATAATACGGATTTGGACTAGTCCACGCCCTACAGGCGACGATATAACTCAGTCTCCGTATACAATCCACGGGCAACCAAACACAAATCAAACACACACGACACGAAGTGACCATCTGGAGAAGGAGAAAGTTGTTACAGCAACGCGGTAGCGTAATTAACTGCAGGGGCTTGCGCATGCAGGGAAGAGCGTCCCCACAATCAAAAACCCCTCAAGCGAGGGGGAATCTGACGAAGTCTGCTACATCGGACGCATCCATTTAAACCTTCAATACATGGTGCCATAAATCAACTTGGCATCTTCGGAGAGGTAGACGGATAGCACCAATTAGCATCTGCCCCGAATCTCAGGCAAGACCGTCCATGTCTTGGCCGTCTTTCGGAGGGGAACAGATTCTGGCACGCCCGGTGGGACCTTTTCCTCTTTCCACTCCACACTTCGTGTGTCGTGATTCGCGAACCAATCGCGGTTTGCTAATGGTTGCTCTTGGGTTTCAAAGTACAAAGTTTTGGTGTTTCGTTTGCTGCAGAAAGCAAAAGGATCAATGGCTGGCAACTGCTCGAACTACTCCAACTGCAAATGCAACCGACGCTCCGCCTCACCTAGAGGTGTAGCCTATGGACCGCAGGTTGCTTCCCTGTTTACTATGCCTGTGGAACAAGTGACTCAAGCTATCACCGGTCTGTTCTTTGGGACCATGCTCCCGCCGGTGAACGTTAACATCCTAGTGCCCGTACCGGAAGTTTCAAAGAAATCGGTCTTTGATCGACTTGCTACTCCTACGGCCCCTTTCAATGGGTCGTCCAACTCCTCGGTCTTCACCAGACTGAGCCTGAACTCTAAAGGGCCTGCCAAAAAGCCCATGGTATGTGTTCATATCATAATATTGCATTATTATATTCCCTATTCTTATTCTTTTTACAAATAAACAGGTGCTTTTGACGCATGTCTGCTACATGTTACAGGTTACAGGTTCTTAGACAGATTACAGTGAAAACGATGTAAAGACGATGAAAAAGTGGACTTTGACCAACAAATAGAAGACTCTTGATCAAGCCTACATCAAAGATAAAATTCACAGAGTACAAGGCAATGTAAGGTCCAAGATTACAAAGCGAACGGTTAAAAGTCCACCGCAATTATTCACTGGAGATATGGAAGAAACATAAAAGCTATTTTAATAAAGAACCAAATAATAAGGAAGCCCAAAGATCCAAGGCCCAATACTTTCTTTAAAGAGACAGAGACATAAAATTTTACCAAAGCTTGAAGTCTACTTTGACTAGGTCTTCCTAAGAATATTTTGGTAAATGTAGACATGCAAATCAATTGTAACCTAGGGTTTCCTATTCTCTATAAATAGGAACTCTACTCATTGTAATTTCTTATGCCTCCCTTTAATGAATAAAATTTAGAAATCTTTTGGAGAGCATCGGTGCCTCTCTTTAATTCAGAAATTCAGATTTGACAAACATGGATGGAAGATTGGAGGGATCCATCTGTAAGTAATTTAATTTCTTGTTCTAGTTTAGATTTTAATTCCTTGCCTTAGATGTTAGCTTTGAGAAAGGCTTTTGAGAGATGAGATCTCTCATCCCTTTCTTACCCATCACATAGAATCTATAGGACTCCATGCATACACGCACACACTGCGCCCTACGGCACCCTATCCCTCGAGGTAGCGGTGATACTGTAGTATAAAGGCTCAGTTGCGCGCGTTTTCCATGGAGGTTAGGGTAAGGATCTCTAAAGGAAGGACAAGAACCTAGAGGAAGGAACACATTCCCGAATGGATCTAATCCCCTTTATTGATAATTACCATAACTCCTCTTAGATCCTAATCTGGGTATAGAAAGCGTTGAGATTTATTTGCATTTCCAAATCATTCCTAAACCTAACCCTAGCAAGATTTAGATTTAGATAATTGCCCTAGGTTAATTAGGTTTTTAGATTTAATAACAACTCCGAACACCTTTCGGAATTAACTCGTAAGAACGAATCGGAAATTCACAACATCCCTGTGGACCGACCCGTACTCACCGGCTAGCTATAAAGCGACGCCGTTCTTGATTGCGGTTACAAATATTTTTGATCTATCTTTTAGAAAGCGCAAGCACGCTAAATCATTCCAATCAAATGGCGCCGTTGCCGGGGATGGCGTAGAACTTTCCTTTTCGCAATTTCGGGTTAATCATAAAATTTAAAAATTCATAAAAATCTGAAAAATAAAAAAAACATAAAAATATATATATTTTGTTATTTTTGGAAGGGATACTTTTTTGTTTAAATTTTTGCAGGATATACAAAATCGGATCTGGAAAATCGCAGAAGGTGAAACAGAAAACCAAATATCGAAACAGAAGGGAAATTAAAAATCAGAATAGTGAAATTTTTTTTGGAGACCTAATTCCCTCATCCCGCCGCGATTCCGCGGCCAAAACCCACCTTAGGCCGCGGAACCGCGGCCTTCTAGTGGAATCAGTGCGGCAGAAATTTTTTGGGGACTCGATCCGACGATCTCGCCGCGAAAACGCGGCACAAACGCGTTTTTACCGCGGAAAGGCGGCGGTACAGTGGCATCTTCTTCTGAAAAATTTTCTGTAAGATTTTCTGTTTCTTCTCTGTAATTTTTGAAATATATTTTCTGAAAAATACCTGCAGGATTTTGTGCACTTTAAAAATATATTCCCTTCCAAATAACGATCTTGTGCAGGATTTTTGGGCCCCGCTTGAACTAAATTGATTGCAAGAAATATTTTGTTGTTGTATATCTTTTCTCGAATATCTTTTTGCAACAATTCTTTCCAAATAAAGATTCTTGTGATATGCTTAAAATAATAATTGATTGCAAGTTATATTTTGCTGTTGCATATCTTGTCTATAAAATATTTTGCTGTTGCATATCTTTTCTCTAAAATCTTTTTGCAAAAAAAAAAAAATTCAAATAAAGAGAAAGAAAAAATTAATGAAAAATGAAAATAAAAAGTACAAATATTTTATAGAAACTTGCAAAAATTTTTAGCCGCAAATAAATCCTTGCACAACAAACTTTCTTTCCTTTTCCCCTTCTTTTAACATGGGTACCCCACATAATAAATCATTAGCCGAACTTTGGTATCCCGAACCTAATTTTGCGTCATATGTTAATTTGTTCGGTCAATTTAAAAACGATCCCTCCATGCCTAAAAAATCTTTGAAAGATCACATAGAGGCGTCTAGGAGAAATAGTTTGACTTTTCAACCTACTTTGTGTCAACCGAGTCAACCTTTACCACCTACATATGTTGATACCACTTCTTCAAGTCCTTCTGTCACTCCTAGGCCGACGTCTATTGCTGAGCATATTGCTCAATCTCGCAGTAGATCTTTCACCCTTCTCCACTCATCTAGTTCTAGGGATCCGCACGATTATTCACCTTCTTATCCATATGTTGACCCTACCCCTGTCTTACCACCCACTTCCTACCAGTCATACCCGACTTTCCCACCTTCATTAGACACTGTTTCGACACAGCCATTAGGGAGTTTCACATATCCAACCAATTTTGAATCTTTTACTGAAACCCCCTCACTACCTAAGTCTAGTTTGGAAGAGTCGTTGGAAGCGTACATTGCAGCAACAAATAAAATGATGAGGAATGTGGAAGCGTCCATGGCCGCCCTTATGCAACCTAGTGAACCGGTAGCTTGTGTCCCGCTAGCTCCAAATTTTTCAATGTATGAGGCGACAGTTGGACAGAGTGAGAATGAGAGAGGATTTTCAAATCAAACCTACCCTTACCCAATTGAAGCCCACAACTCCTGTTTTCCATCGATTGCCCTAAATAGTTCACCTGTTGAAAATAAAAATGAGTTGTGTGATTTTGTAGTGTTTGATTTGTCAGATTGTGAGGAACCCCTTTCGAGTGAAACCGCACCTAATCCTTTCGATCTTTACACCTCCACTCTAGAACCTAAATCGATAAATATCCATGCTGTGGATGAAGTGTCTAAAGAAATTGATTTTCACTTGATTGAGGATATAGACGCCGGGAATATTTCGGATGATGAACCTGTCGATTTAATTGAAATTTTATGTTCAAATTATCATCCTGAGTCATTAAATGTTTCTCCCGAATCTCATATGCGTCTAGATTTTGATGATAATGGCATGGATGAGTTGAATATTGAGGAGAGTCTTGAGGATAATATTGAGGTTGAATCATTTTTGTTTGATGTGTCTGATTTTCCAATTCATCCTCCTGAACCTTTGACTGTTATATCACCCTCCCTCCTTCCCATTATTCCGACCCCGTTTGAAGACTGTGAGCTTGAAACCTTTTCCTTCGAATCTGACACAATTCTCACAGACGATGACACCTACGAGTGTTTCACTTTTTCGGACGATGTTGATGACTCACCACCCGAGTTTGAGTCCTTTACATTTTCAGATGAGCCATCAGACTCGGTTGATTATAGTAGTTTCGAACCATTAATGGAATATTTCAAGTTCGAAACAGTTTACTACGGTGAGAAAGATACTATCCCTAATTCACCCCCTTTCGTCTTTCCCATTGTTCCAATCAAATAAATGACTGTTATGCTTTCATCTCCTATACCAAGTTCGGCGTACCCATGTTTTCTTGCGAATCTTGAGGGATTTGACCCCATTTCCCGACGGGTTGATAGGTTAGCGCAATCGCTTATAACATATCGGTCATCACATATTGCGCTAATTTATTCACTCAATTTACACCCTCAAGATCGTACTCCACTTCCTTCTTCTTTTCGCCATTCTTCTCCCCCACCGAGACCATATTCTACCATTCTTCTTTCCACACGGTCTCGCGTGCTTCTCATTTTCTTGCACCAACTATACCATTTCCACGATAAGATTTTTGAATGGTTGGTGCTAACCTTTGGCTTGTGCAAGGCCAAGCTTAAGTTTGGGGGAATCTTTGTATATATGTATATATTTTTTTGTTTTCTTTTCTATAAAAAAATAAAAAAAAATTTCAAAGCATTAAAAATATAAAAATTATAAATAAATAAACAGGGGAGTGCCGGTATTTTGATCCTCTTGGTGTAGCATGACAGTGAGGACACTGTCAAGTTCAAGTTTGGGGGTATGCTAGGTACATCTTCTTCCTTCGCATTCATTTGTACATATTTTTGCATTTGCATACTTATTTGAAAAACCCATAAAAATTGAAAAATTTCAAAAATTATAAAAATTATTGTATTCAATTTTGGCTAATTGACTCGAGTTTGATAAATAGGTTAACTGGCTAGAAACAACTAGATCTTAGACTTAGTGAATTAAAAACCCTAAAGATAACATTCCTTAAAGTTTAGCGATAGAAAGTATATGCCTTGTAGTTTATTTAGAAATAGGCAAATTTTAAGTTCACTTCTTGGGCTAAGTCGAAACGAAGGAAAAATATTAAAACTTTTATTAGAGTATAAGTTTGAAAAATAGTTCCTAACTTAAATCTAGATTCTGAAAACGTATACCCTACAATTTGCACAATCACGCACCTTGAAACTTGGAATAGTAGAAGAGACCTTGAAATGCTCTTGTCTAAAGTTCTTAGTACGAAGAAAAAAAATATGAATAAAGAATAAAAAAAATGGACACTGGTTTTTGTGATTACTTAAGGCTGCAAAAATAGAAAAATATTTAGCGAGGGTGCTTCATCACCTAGTGCCTTAGACCAACTGGTTTGGGAGTCACTGCTAAAAGCCTTGGGTATTGCAAGACTAGGAATTACGCTTAAATGTGCGAACACATTTTGTAATCGGTCGTTGGTACCTCAAGAAGTATTAACGGTCGCATGAAGGATGTGTAAGCGAAATTCAATTAAAAATTCACTAATTAATAAGTGCTTTGGACAATGGACGAGAGTACGATTGCTTGATTTGAATTTCCAAGTGTAGGGGTGATATTTACACACACATGGGGATATGTGATTAGAGTTTAGAGGAGAGAAAGGAATGAAGAATAGAACTTATATCTTTAAAAGAGTTGATAGAAATTCCCAAGTTGAGATGGAATCCTAGAAGGAAAACTTAAGAGATGCCGAAAGCTAAGTAAGTCTATAGAACATATATAATCTTAAGTTAAATAATGAGGAAGTGTGAAGAATGAGGGTGGATAATTTGCGAGTCAAAAGATAATAGAATTCCTTGTTAGAAAACCTAATTGGAGAACAAAAGTCAATGGGCCGAGTTGATAGGATTTTGTGGGTGTAATCCGCTGAAAACCCTCAGGAGACAACACTCCTTCTACTAGGGACACCTAGAGGTTTAACGGCTTGTTGCACGAGCTCAGTGCAATCGCGTTTCCCTGCGAAAGTGCGGTTAGGTTTTTTAGAGAATAAAAATAAGCTTGCCCGAGGACGAGCAAAAGATAAGTTTGGGGGTATTTGTTCATATCATAATATTGCATTATTATATTCCCTATTCTTATTCTTTTTACAAATAAACAGGCGCTTTTGACGCATGTCTGCTACATGTTACAGGTTACAGGTTCTTAGACAGATTACAGTGAAAACGATGTAAAGACGATGAAAAAGTGGACTTTGACCAACAAATAGAAGACTCTTGATCAAGCCTACATCAAAGATAAAATTCACAGAGTACAAGGCAATGCAAGGTCCAAGATTACAAAGCGAACGGTTAAAAGTCCACCGCAATTATTCACTGGAGATATGGAAGAAACATAAAAGCTATTTTAATAAAGAACCAAATAATAAGGAAGCCCAAAGATCCAAGGCCCAATACTTTCTTTAAAGAGACAGAGACATAAAATTTTACCAAAGCTTGAAGTCTACTTTGACTAGGTCTTCCTAAGAATATTTTGGTAAATGTAGACATGCAAATCAATTGTAACCTAGGGTTTCCTATTCTCTATAAATAGGAACTCTACTCATTGTAATTTCTTATGCCTCCCTTTAATGAATAAAATTTAGAAATCTTTTGGAGAGCATCGGTGCCTCTCTTTAATTCAGAAATTCAGATTTGACAAACATGGATGGAAGATTGGAGGGATCCATCTGTAAGTAATTTAATTTCTTGTTCTAGTTTAGATTTTAATTCCTTGCCTTAGATGTTAGCTTTGAGAAAGGCTTTTGAGAGATAAGATCTCTCATCCCTTTCTTACCCATCACATAGAATCTATAGGACTCCATGCATACACGCACACACTGCGCCCTACGGCACCCTATCCCTCGAGGTAGCGGTGATACTGTAGTATAAAGGCTCAGTTGCGCGCGTTTTCCATGGAGGTTAGGGTAAGGATCTCTAAAGGAAGGACAAGAACCTAGAGGAAGGAACACATTCCCGAATGGATCTAATCCCCTTTATTGATAATTACCATAACTCCTCTTAGATCCTAATCTGGGTATAGAAAGCGTTGAGATTTATTTGCATTTCCAAATCATTCCTAAACCTAACCCTAGCAAGATTTAGATTTAGATAATTGCCCTAGGTTAATTAGGTTTTTAGATTTAATAACAACTCCGAACACCCTTCGGAATTAACTCGTAAGAACGAATCGGAAATTCACAACATCCCTGTGGACCGACCCGTACTCACCGGCTAGCTATAAAGCGACGCCGTTCTTGATTGCGGTTACAAATATTTTTGATCTATCTTTTAGAAAGCGCAAGCACGCTAAATCATTCCAATCAGTATGTCACGACCCAAAGTTTGGCCCGTGACCGGCACTTAACCACGTAAAGTCTACATGAGTAATGCGACTAAGTGAACCGAAAACCCAGAAATCAAACCAGTAAAAGTATAGAGTGTTTTAAGTTTTAAATGGAAGCATTTACAAAGGTGCTAAGAAATCTTAAGTAAACAATCACCAAGATAGCAATATACGACGCCGTAGCGAATATCATGAGCAACAAGTGGGAACATCACAGATAGAATAAACTGCAAAGTAAAGTCGGCTCACAACGAGCTAGACATCAGGATACCAATAATATACATCATCGTCCTCACACTGTCTCTAAGTCAAATACATATATAGTAGATGGAGAATACTAGATACAACAGTGTGTAAAAAAGAAGTAACCAGATACCACAACCCACCTATCAGTAAAACAGCTCTCGCACCAACTGTAGTGGTATCTGTAGCCAAAAGATGTAAGAAAGCAGCCTGCCGCGACTACTCTGAGGGGCAACCTGCAAATACTGTGGCACAACGGGGGTGAGTTGCCAACTCGTGAATAGAAATAACATATAAAGGTAATCGCGAGCATGCACGTACTGCGCTACAATATCATATACCAGCAGATGATATCAATGCGTGATAAGCAGTATGTGCAATAATCATGCAATTTCTCTATCAGGTAATATAACTACATGATGAGATACAATAATGAATGCTGAGCATGGGAAATATAACATCTACACGGAATGTCAACGTGGAATATATAATCGGTGTCCATCAATGCACCCAGATCCCCCAAATAGCTCAGGCGCCGGCACTCTCATCGGCCCTCCAATCTTGTAAATCTCTGAGAATCACGAGTGCCCAACATCGGCACCCAAATATCATAAATACTCGTGTCCAGCATCGACACGCAAATCCTCATCCATCGGGCATCCGTCAGTCCGGGTCAGCCCACGGGCTCCGTCTGCGGTATCGGCCCTCGGCCCCGGCAGTACGGATCATCCCGCATCCATCTATCGACTCTGGTCAGTATCCTCCGGATAACCGCCAGGTCCAACCAATCACCGGTAGGTAGTAGTCCCTCTGCCAGGCTCACCGTCTACTACACAGCGAAACCGTTCTCTCCCCGGGGTACCATACCGGGTCCACCATGTACCCGTAATCGGCCTCATCCAATCTCCTCGATTCGGGTTCACATATATCACTCTAGCACCGAGAAAACACATGGTGGACGCATCGAAATATCATGTCAAGGGAAACCGGGTTTTTAAATGATTACATATTCTCTTTGAATTAGCCACGGTTCCCAAATCCAGAAATCACATGTGATCCAAACCAATATGCAAGTCAATGCAATGTGATATATGCATCAAGTATGAATATCATGTCCAGTCACATAAAAGATGAGCTACAGCATAATGATCATGGAAATTCTACAGTGTGAGTGTCATGGCAATTACTAACGGTGTGCGTGTAACATGCAGGATAGTGCTCGTGCAACATGAACCGTTAGCAATGGTGCGGTGTTCTATCAATTCTAGTTTATATACATATAGCAGAGAATGTACTATGCACAAAATAGTAGCCATGAACAGTCAATGTATGTAAATGTAATATGCTGCTACAAGGTCCTATTAGCCCTGATGCATAACGCCATGCGGGCGATTTCCCCGTAGATGTTAAATCTACTCACCGTAGTCTCTCGCTAGGTATAGCCGATGACTTGTTTCCCCTTCTTCGCGGCGTCCGTCGCACTCGCCTGCGAACCTAGAATTTCACAATATATCACACATAAGCTCAAAACCATACAAACACGACATTTAAAGTCAACTAGAAACCCGTGTCGCAAACCAAGTGCGCGTGTGCGCGATATGCTAAAATGTGTGATTACGCACCTGAAGTCACTCCGACGCGTCGCGATACGCAGAAACCCCAAATCCACACACACGTATCACGCGTGTCGTGAAAGCTTAAAATACGGAAAATAGGGTATTTAACTTCAGATTTTTATACAGGAACAAATTTACAAAACTATATATACCAAAATACTACACATAGCAGCAGACTCCTGTGCCCCAAACCCCAACCCCCAACTCACTCATCTGGCCGCAATTTGTGGCCAGAATGCATTTTTCGGCGGCCAGTCTGGGGAATTGGGCTCCCAGGTTTTGTGTGTGCACTCTATACCCCCTATATATGCTACAGTAAATACAATTTCATTCTGAAATAACTCGGGTAGCAGCAGATCCAACAGAGCCCTATTTCTAGTTAAAAACCACACTTTTGCACTAAAATGAAACTTTAGGGTATTTTTCTGAAATCTGAAGCAAACCCAAGTCTAAAATCACACTAATAACCCATTAATAAGCTAATTAAGCCATAAAAATTCTAATTTTAACATATTACCACAAAATCCCTTCAATATCACTAAAAAGCACATCAAAACATGATTTTTGCTAAAGAATACAACAGGTTTATGGAAAAGGAGTGGTAACATGAGTTAATACCTTCAAAAGACCTTATAAAACACCAAAAATCTCAGCCTTAGCCTCAAGCGTGTAGATTTGCCTCCAAACACCTCAAAAGCCCCATTTTCCATGGTTTTGTGATGAAAATGTGTTGATTTGTGTAGGGTTTTATGTAGGGATCAAAGGGAAATGAAAAGAAGAAGAGGAGATGAACAAAATGCCATGGTTTTTGCTGCTTTTCTGCTGGAGTTTCATAAATGAGAGGGGGAGAGAGAAGAGAGAAAGAAAAGGGTCAAAGAAAAAGTCAATTTTCTTTACCTAACCCCATACCTCATTTTCTATTGCAAATTTGAATTTTAAAAAGGGGTTTTGTTTTGATAAAAGGGTGGGGAAAATAACAATGAACCATGCAAGAATGAAATGAAATGGTTAACACTTTAACCTAGGTCACAACATGGCTAAGTGTGCAAGTGTATACAACAAAATGGAAAATTTTCCAATTAGGGTAACACGTCTAAATATAATTACTAAACCCTATAATTACACATAAATATATATATATAACACTTCACAACACAATTATCCCTAGCCAAGAAGGAAAATACGATACTCGGGCTATTATGAAAAACACGCAAAATTGCTAATTATCGCGAAAACATCCTAAACGAATTTCAAAGTGTTACAATCTACCCCCCTTAAAGAAATTCGGTCCCCGAATTTCAAAATCTAATTACACGTACCTTCAAAAAGGTGGGGATATCTCTTCCTCATCTCGCTCTCGGTCTCCCAAGTGACCTCCTCGCTGCTCTGACCACGCTAAAGTACCTTGACTGATGGTATGTCCTTTGATCTTAATTTCTTCACTTGTCGATCCAAAATGATCACCGGCTGCTCTGCAAAGGAAAGGTCACGCTCAAGCTGGATCGTCGGGTGCTGAATCGCATGCGAAGGATCATGAAGATATCCGCGGAGCATCGAAACGTGAAATACGGGGTGCACGTCTGGAAAACTGGGCGGAAGGGCTAACCGATACGCAACTGCACCAACACGCTCGAGGATCTCGAAGGGGCCCACATATCTGGGACTAAGCTTCCCCTTCTTCCCAAATCTCATCACACCTTTCATTCGGGAGACCCTCAAGAAAACATGGTCACCAACAGAAAACTCAAGTCTGCGTCGACGACGGTCCGCATAAGATCTCTGCCTGCTCTGGGCTGCTCTCATCCTATAGCGAATCAACTGGATCTTCACGGTCGTCTTCTCAACAATCTGTGACCCTAAGATACTGCTCTCACTGAGCTCCGTCCAACAGGCGGGCAACCTGCATCTCCTCCCATAAAGCACCTCAAACGGTGCCATCTGAATGGTCTCCTGATAGCTGTTGTTGTAGGAGAACTCTACTAAGGGTAAATGATGATCCCAGCTACCTCCAAAGTCTAAGATGCACGCTCTGAGCATGTCCTCGAGAGTCTGAATAGTCCGCTCTGACTGTCCGTCGGTCTGCAGATGAAATGCTGTGCTGAAACTCAAGCGAGTGCCCAAAGCCTCCTGAAGCCTCTGCCATAGTCGGCTGGTAAACTGGGTGCCTCTGTCGGACACGATACATATCGGAACTCCGTGCAGTCGTACGATCTCGTCGATGTATATCTGGGCATACTGAGCAAATTCGAAAGTCGTCTTCACCGGTAGGAAGTGAGCCGCTTTCGTCAAACGATCCACGATCACCCAGATGGAGTCACACTAGTCCTGGGTAGACCCACAATGAAGTCCATAGAAATCTGCTCCCATTTCCACTCCGGAATGGGTAACGGCTGTAGCTCTCCCGCGGGCCTTTGGTGCTCGGCCTTGACTTGCTGACAAGTCAGGCATCTCGACACAAAATCTGTGATGTCTCTCTTCATACCGTCCCACCAGTAAACATCCCTCATATCGTGGTACATCTTGGTGGAACCGAAATGAACACTGTATACCGATCGATATGCCTCCTCAAGAATCTCGCGCCGCAATCCCTCAGCATCTGGTACACACAGTCTAGTCCCAAATCGTAGTATCCCATGATCATCGATCACGAACTCGGAAAATCTGCCCTGTCCAATCTGTGCCCTAATCTCTGAGCATCGGTCATCACTGTGTTGTGCCTCATGTATACGGTCAATCAACTGTGGGCGTGCACGAACATGCGCAATCTGTCCTCCGATCGGCGTGAACTCGAACTGTACTCGGCTGTCGCATAAAATCTACCAATCTGCCGATGACTGCCTCTGTACTGCGCTCAAACAAGATAGACTACCCCCGGGCCTCCTGCTCAAAGCATCCGCCATTACATTAGCCCTGCCCGGGTGGTACAAGATCTCGCAATCGTAATCCTTCACTAACTCCATCCATCGGTGATGTCTAAGGTTCAGGTCTCGCTGCTGAAATATATACTTTAAGCTCTTGTGATTAGTGAATATCTGGCACGACTCGCCATATAGGTAATGTCGCCAGATCTTAAGTGCAAAGAGCACTGCAGCCATCTCCAAATCGTGAGTGGGGTAGTTCTGTTCATGTTTCTTTAATTGCCGCGAAGCATACGCGATCACCCTGTCATGCTGCATCAAAACACACTCTAGCCCCACTCGTGAAGCATCACAGTAGACCACAAATCCGCCTGATCCTGAAGGCAAAGATAGCACTGGTGTCGTAGTCAGTAGAGCCCGTAGCTGCTGAAAACTATGCTCACACTCCTCCGTCCAATCGAAACGAACTCCCTTCCGGGTCAACCCGGTCAAAGGTGTAGCAATGCGAGAGAAGTCCTGCATGAATCGCCTGTAGTAGCCTGCCAGCCCTAGAAACCTACGAACCTCCATCACTGACGTGGGTCTGGGCCAACTCCGAACAGCCTCGATCTTCCTCGGGTCTATACATATACCATCTCGTGTAATCACATGCCCCAAGAAGTCTACGCTGTCAAACCAGAAAGCACACTTGGAGAATTTGGCGAAAAGCTGATGCTCCCTCAAGGTCTGCAGTGTAGTCCGCAGGTGCTGCTCGTGCTCCTCTCTACTCCGAGAATACACCAGAATATCGTCAATGAATACGATGATGAACAGATCAAGATATGGCCGGAAAATACGGTTCATCAAGTCCATGAATGCTGCTGGCACGTTGGTGAGTCCGAACGACATCACCAGAAACTCATAATGGCCGTAGCGCGTGCGGAAAGCTGTCCTAGGAATGTCCTCCTGTCGAACCCGCAGCTGATGGTAGCCTGATCGCAAATCGATCCTCGAAAAGTATCCTGCCCCCTGAAGCTGGTCGAACAAATCGTCGATACGTGGCAAAGGATATCTGTTCCGCACTGTAACCCTGTTCAGCTGGCGGTAGTCGATACACAGACGCAAACTGCCGTCCTTCTTCTTGACGAACAGGACTGGAGGACCCCAAGGAGAAACACTGGGTCGAATAAGTCCCTTATCCAGCAAATCTTGCAACTGACCCTTCAATTCTCGAAGTTCCACCGGGGCCATCTAATAAGGCGGTATAGAAATAGGCCCCGTACCAGGAACCAAATCAATACAGAAAGAAATGTCGCGCTCGGGCGGTAGCCCAGGAAGCTCGTCAGGGAACACATCAAGGAACTCGCTAACAATTGGAACCTGATCTAATGGAACCTCTGTAGCTCTAGTATCGTAAACATAGGCGAGAAATCCCTGACATCCCTTCCTCAAAAGCTGTCCAGCGCGAAAAGAAGAAATCACACTGTGAGGGGCGGCACCACGGTCCCCCAACACAACAAAAACCGACTCTCTGGGAAAACAAAATCTAACTGTCTTCTCGCGGCAGTCAACAGAAGCATAGCACGTGGCTAACCAATCCATGCCCAAAAGAACGTCGAAGTCCAACATCTCAAGAAGGATCAAATCGACCGGCAACTCTCTCTCGCCAATACGGACGATACAAGATCGGAACACGTGCCTAGCAACAAACGACTCTCCCACAGGAGTAGTCACAACAAGCGGCTGATCAAGCAAACCGGACTCTCTACCCAAACTTGGCACAAAGTGTGTGGATACGTACGAGTGCATGGATCCGGGATCGAATAACACGTGTGCATCAACAGAACATACTGGAAGGATACCTGAGACCACCGCATTGGACACCTGCCGTCCTGATGCGTCAAAGCAAAAACTCGCGCCTGCCCTCCACCTGCGACTGACTTGTTAGTTGTATGTATGCTTTAGAGGCCAGTATTGTACAGATGATGTATATTATATTGGATGCTTGGACATATATAGATATGACTTTCTTGCTCGATATGATAGTATGCTATCTGGTTGTTCTTTATCTTAACATGTACACTTGTCTCTTTAAACTGTCTTATGGTTACATGTTGGTAAAGCCCTTAGGATGTGTACTTGACTACCTGGACTATGATGCAGATCATACTAGTGGGGACATGGTAGTCCATAAGTACATCCTTCAAGGTCCCTAGTCGTTGGTGTATCGAGACGGGGCATCGATATACCAGAGTAGACTAGCTTATACGCTTCTCGACCCATGAGATGGGCGATGGATGATCCCATATCCATTGGTGTTTGACATCAGAGATGGTATACGGGTGCTCAGTGGAGACTGGGTACACTGGACGGACTCGCCGAGAACTCCCAGATGGTATTATACCTCACGTCAGATGGCAGTTCTCAGGTGACACTTGTACAGGTTAGTCTGTAGACCCGAGATCGTCATAGAGTCTTGTGTGATTCCCACTGTGCTTTGATCTCCACCTTACCACGTCCATGAGGGCGTGCAAAACGGTGGTCTTTGGGTACAGTCCCGAGTCACATGGAGGCAATGAGCGATAGGAGGGGTTTCGTCTCTCCCGGTATTGGGAGTTGATGTTGCACTGTGCTCGATTGGCCATAACAGGGAAGTCCCTGGCCAGGGCTGATCAGAGATTTGCTGGTAAGTGTTACCAGTAGTTTCTCGACCCGTTATGAGCCTCACATCGGCACGACTTATCGGTTATTGGGGTCTGACGTTTACTACCCCTAGACTTGATATGCGACGTATCAGACGAACAGACCGGACTGTACGGTAAGTGTTACTGGTTGGATTCACAGGAGTGTGAGCGGGCTAGCTCGTCGATCTTATGATCGCTCAATACCCGGATGGCCGTTACGTTTAGCAGACCGCTTGCGGCTTGTGGGTGCTTGATATGATCATCATCTGCTACCGGCGTATTGACGAGTCTTTAGAGTCCTACACAGAGGTTTCCTGGCTCAAGCGAAACGAAATAGGAGCGCATATGAGATATGTGCAGGACCGAGAATAATGCGTGTATGGGATACCGTATTCCATTCTCACGATGGATGTATCGAATGGTTATATTCGATGTAACCTATATATCGAATTAAGGATTGATTCGATAAGCCGATACATAGGATACTAGTCGGTTATATGCGATATGACCGGATCGTTAAATCAAGTGTTGATTTAATGATTTAATGTATAATTATATATTTTATATATTACATTGCATTAACTAGTATTGGTTCACTTTATATGGATTTTCTCACTTGATGTGCAAGAAGTATATGTGATATACTTTTGTGCATATATTTGTATCATGTTTGATGATACTTGATCACTTTGTTAAGTGTAAAGAATTAAAACCATGGTTAAGTGTTGATTAGGGTTTTGCATATTCATTTATTTATTTATTTGAAAAGGATTATGATGAGAATGGTGGCTTTCTTTGTTTTAAGTTGAAGCTTCATGAAGCTTTGACTTTTGTAACCATTCTTGTCATCATGCTTAACCCTAACCCTCTCAAGTAACCATGGTCTATTCTCTACACTTAACCTTAGTTAGTGAATGATAAGTATTGATTTATTTTTCATTTATCAAAATACTTATCATTTTTTCTAGCTTCATCTTCTTCTTCATCTTAAAGAGAGAAAGCTTGATGCCATCAATGGCATCTTGAGTTCTAATGTGAGAAATCCAATTCTAAAGTGAACCCACCTCCTATTTCTTCACCCTCTACCTCTTGCCAAGTTGTTTTGGGTGTTTTCTTCACAAGTTTCACAAATTTGTGAAGTCGGAGCTTGAACTTGTGATGCCTCGACGTAGATCATCTTCGGCACGAAGCCGACGACCTAGTCCGCCCAAATCTCCGATGAAGCCGACGTTTGAGTTTGGGATTCGAGATGGACAGCGAGAGGATGCCTACATGGAGCTAAGGAAGTGGATAACCGGATCTACAAAGGTTGTAGCTCTCTTCTTTTAGTTAAGTTGTTAACTAGATTCGTTTTTCGCCTAGAATTCTAGCCGACGATCCGTGTTAGGGTTTCTCGGCACTCATAAATTTTGAAATTGGCATGGTTGATGCCTTGTGAGACCTCTATAGTGTGCCTAGGAACCTTTCACTGGTATCAGAGCCTAGCTAGTGCCTTAGGCGAAGTCTAGACGATGTTTGAAACCCGAACGAACCCGAAACCCTAAAACCCAAGTGCTTTCTGGACTTTTTCTAAAATCTGGGATTTTTCAATATTAAAAATGCTTAAAAAATTCAGCAGGGAATTCTAAGAATTACGGTGCAATTTTTATTCAATGAACAGTGTAATGCGTGGCGGAACCGCAGCCTAAGCCAGCTTAGGCGGCGGTTCCGCGGCTAAAGAATGACGTCAGCCATCCTCCTCTGCACAGTAATTCATAGTTTCTGCAGCTGTGTTTTATGGGTATTTTTAATAATTATTCAAGAGTTGAATTTTCTGGGGTGTTTTAGAGCTTCGGTGTTTCGACCGGATTATCAAACTTCGTCTTTGTGTATTTCCGGATAATTTTTGAATTTGTTAAAAAGTTCGACCGGATATAAATACCCAACTTTTCCCCTGTCGGGAAATTTCCAAGTGTTGGATTTTTCCGTAGTTTAACGACGTTCTAAGTAGTGCAAGTAACGCGATGGACCCTCTAGAAGACAACAAACCTTAACTCGATTATGTGACCGTCTTGAACTGCCCTTTGAACCTTCGGGTTTGGGGTAGTACGGCGTGCCACATGTGAGGCGTTGGCTTGACCCTTCTACGGCTGGACCGTTGGTACTGAGGCACGAACTGAATGTTGTTAGACTTATTTCATGTATTGAGCTGTATCGGGAAAACTTGGGTATTCGACTGTTCGATCGGAAAGTTTAACATTTTCTGTTTATCTGGAATGTGATACAATAATTGGAATTCACAAACAGTTATGAGATAACTGAATGAATGTTATAAATCTAGCGGTTTAGTTTCACTTGATATTGAAAAGAGTTTTCGATAATGAGACTAAAATGCGGGGTTTATAACTGTTAGGCATGTGATGTCTAAGTATTTCATTTGATTAGGCATGTGATGTCTAAAGAGGCTGCGGATTCCAACTGTTGTAGTTTTACACTTTCTTTTCTGTGACCGTAAGTGTAGTATGTTCATATCGCCGGTTTCGTTGCTATACGTCAACTACAATTGGGGTATGCATACTTACTTACGCTGATGACATGTGTTGTTATGTGTTGCTGGATATGTTATATTGGATCGTCGTGTTTGAATAGCCGGGGGTTTTTATGTGAGATGAGTATTTTTCATTTTCATTCATGTAAAAACTTGTATGTAATATTCTTTTATTTGGGGCACTTCCAGGTAGCGGAAGTTGTCACCTTTTGTATATTATTTACTTTTCCGCATTAGGATAGACCCAAGGAGGGGAGCACAAGTAACCGGGTTCTGGGGTCCAGTGGGAGACCAACTCGAGGAGTCGAGTCCGGGTCTCCTAACCCTAGAATTGGCAGGGTTGCTTGCCGCTCTCGTAGGGGTCTAGGGGTGTGGGATTGGCTATTCATCACCACCGTGGAATCCGTGTTTTATACTGGCTCGTATTGAAAACACGGACGTCCTAGTATATCCAATATTTCATATGATTTTTTCTGCTGCGATATCTGTGATGTGATCATGTGATGTTCTGTGATAGATACAGTATACAGTATATATGATATATTATATAGACGTTACTTATGTTTTTCACCCGCACTAGCCCTGCCCTGCTCTGTCGTTAGTTACCTAACCTAACGATGCATGAGGGGACATCGAGGCGAATGCGGATGGCATAAGTGTCCGTCGTATTTATCTGTGATGTTTAGGTATTTAAATGATGGGACTTCATTAATGTGATTAATGAAAGAAAAGAAACCTAAGATGTTGTAGAATCAAATTTTAAACAAAACAGGTAGCTACAGTTCTTGCTTTGCATAGCGGTATATATGATATACCCTGCACCTTATTCGATGAGGAAAGGACCGAGATCCCTTCACCGGGAGTGACTCCTTTAGCAATAACTGGCAGATGCTACACACTCGGTTTGCTTTTGATTGTTTTTGAGTTTTTGCTTTGCACAGCGATATATATGATATATCCCGCACCTCATTCGACGAGGAAAGGACCGAGATCCCTTCACCGGGAGTGACTCCTTTAGCAAAACTAGAAAAGTCTCAAAATCACTCCATTTCAAAACATCATTTGATTCTACAACGATATCAAGTTCATTACGCAATAGGTTTTCAGAAAAACCTGTCGTAGCCCTCCGTCATTTCAGATAAGTAGTAGTTAGTATTCGTGCTACGTTTGTTGGCCTGCGTCAAGGCGTAGTGTGCGGTAGCTAACTAGTATTTATCTGCTTATGCATATGATGCAGATTGGATTAGGGTAGTCGTACGACTTTGTTGGCCTGCGTCAAGGGTCGTGCGGTTGGGTTTAATTCAATCAGGAAATGACGGGTTGAACTTGACTAGCGCGCTGTGATTTGTTGGCCTGCGTCAAGGTCATAGGACGCTAGGGGCAAAATATTATCGGGAATTTCAAGTGTTGAAATTTGTAATGAGATTGCATACCTTTTATGAGATAGTTGGATCCCGATACCCACTGCGAGTAAGAGTTACTCCTGGGGGAGTTTTACACATTACAATTAGCCGATCAAGTAGGTGTCTAGAAAGGTGTTAACGAGGTTACGCCTCTGGGAAAACGAGGTTTACATTAATTAGGTTCGTGCGAAAGCACGGGGGACCTCCCTCAAAGTACCGACACTGGCCTGGCTGAAAGATTGGCGAACTTGTAGTGTGTAATTAATCCCGGCTAGTCTTTCCTTTTAGGGTTTTGTAACACCTTAGGATTTGTTTAGTGACTAAATATATTTAAATAATAGGTTTTAATAAAAAGTTTACCAAATTGTGTTTCAAATATTTTTCCTAATTTAATAAATATTTTTCTAAAATTTTCCTAGGCTTGCACACACATGTGCATGTAAACTAGGGTTTTTAAATGAGTTTTTACCATGTTAAGTGACCATGGTGGGTTAATCTTGAGGATTAAGCCTTTTGGGTTTTAATCAAGTTTAATTAGTTAATTAAAAGTTACTTTAATTTGAAATTGTAGTGGGTGTTGACTTGTGAGAGAGAGAGAGAGGGCATCATGGCTCAAGCCATGCTTGCCATTAATGAAGAGAGAGAGAGAGGAGGGTTGACAAGTGAGTGATAATTGTTGCCACTCATTTCCTTTTGTTTTCTCTCTCAAAACGCTCACACACACACACACACACAAACACTTACCTCTCCAACCTCAGCAGAACCCCCAGCAGCAGCAACAACAGCAGCAAGCACAGCAGCAGCACCAAGCACAGCAGCAGTGGCAGCAAGAAGCAGTAGCAGCAGCAGCAAAGTTCAGCAGCAGCAGCAGTGAGCACCAACAGCAACAACAGCAAGTGCAGCCCCTTCCCTTCACTTCTTCATCTTCCTGCAGCTCCCTAGGGTTAAGTGTGCGGTATATTTCCTAACTTGCTTCCCTAGTTTGCTTGGTTGGCGTAGATTTGCATCGGTTAATGGTTTTTAGTGCGTTTTAGTGTGATATGGAGTGTTTAGTGGGAACCTTGTGCTAATGAGGTGTAAAATGGTTTCAGTAGGATAGTTGAGGTTTGTTGAGACCATGTTAACTTAGTTTAACCCCGATTGCACTAAAATACCACCAGTTTCCCTATTTGATGCAAATTGTCGTTTTTGAGCAAATTTGAGGTTTTCTGGATCGGCTTTTGACCCGATGAGATCTGAGTGAAATTGAGGAGACTGTAGTATAGTAGTGATGTGCTGATACCCTAGCTTGAACCCGACCCCCTAATTGCTACAGTAGGCCGCCGATTTTCTCTTTCTGGCCGCAAATTGCGGCCAGATGGGTAGGTTCTGGGTTGGTGTTTGGTCCTGTAGGTGTCTGCTAGTATGTAGGGTGTTGTTATATATATAGTTTTGTAAGTTTAGCTCTGTGTAGAAATCTGGGACCAAGTACCTATTTTGCCGTTTTTCTAAACCTTCGTGACACGCGTGATACGCGAGTAGGTTTGGGGTTTTTGCGTATCGCGACGCGTCGGGGTAGTTTCAGGCGCGTGATCACACGTTTTAGCGTATCGCGCACACGCGCGATTGGTTCACGACACGGGTTTCTTGTTGGACCGTGATATCACGTTTCTGTGAAATTGAGCTTATGTGTGATATATGTTATGTGATTCTAGGTTCGCAGGCCAGTGAGACGGACGCTGCGAAGAAGGGCAAGCAAGTTGTTGGATACACTTAGCGCGAGACACGGTGAGTAGATTTCACATCTACGGGGATATCGCCTGCATGGCGTTATGCGTCAGGGCTGATAGGACCTTATTGTTATATATTGCATATCCCATACCATGGATTGTCATCGCATATTGCACTCCCTGCTATATTTATATATGTATATATGCTTAGAACTGATAGAACAGTGCACTATTACTAACGGCTTATGTTGCACGGGCACGATTCTGCATGCTACACACACCGTTAGTAATTGACATGCCACACTCACTGTATAGCTGCCATGATTATACTGCTGTAGTTCATCTTACATATGATTGGTTATGATTTTCTAGAAATTGGGAGCCGCATGACATCTTTAAGAACGAGAACTATTTTAAAAGCGGTTTTCCCCTTATACTCATACCATGGATTGATTTACATTGTACCTCGCATTGGATTGACTTATTGGTGATGGATTTTCATGTGATTTCTGGTTTTGAGGACCGTGGAAATATTTAAGAAAAGATGCATTATTTTGAAAACCCGGTACCTCGTGATATGATATTTTGGTGTGTCCACCACGCGTTTTCTCGGTGCTGAGACGTGTACTTGAAACCCGATTCGAGGAGTGGATGTTCCGTTTGCGGGTTCGTGGTGGGCCCGGTATGGTTCCCCTCGGCGAGATGATCGATGGGTTTTGCCGATTGAGCATGGAGGTAGGCAAGTACCTACCGGTGATTGGTTGGACCTGGCAGTTGTCCGGAGGATACTGGCCAGAGTCGAGAGATGGATGCGGGATGACCCGTACTGCCGGGGCCGAGGGCCGACACCGCAGACGGACCCCGTGGGCTGATCCGGACTGACGGAGCCCGATATATGAGGATTTGCATGTCGATGTTGGACACGAGTATTTGATGATGTTTTGGGTGCCGATGTTGGGCACTCGTGATTTCGCAGAGGTTTACAGGATTTGAGGGCCGATGGGTGTGCCGGCGCTTGAGTATATTTGGGATTTAGGTGCAGCTTGAGGCACCGCCTATTGTTTTCCATGTTGACACATTCCATGTAGATGTTATTTATCCCATGCTCAGTATTGATTGCTATGTATCTCATCCTGTAGTATCTACCTGATAGAGCACTTGTATTACTATTGCATCCACTATTTGGCATGCATTGATATCATCTGCTGGCATTAGTAGAGCCACGCTATATGTGCATGCTCGCGATCACCTTTACATGTTATCTCTATTCACGAGTTGGCAACTCACCCCCGTTGTGCCACAGTCCTTGCAGGTTGCCCTTGGAAGTAGTCACGGCTGGCTGTTTACCACATCTTTTGGCATAGATACCCCTTTGAGGCGAGATAGCCTTTTGCTGATAGGTGGGTTTTGTACGGTATCTGTTATCTTTCAGTTGTATATTGATGTATCTAGTATTCTCCATCTACCTTTCTGTATTGACTTAGAGACAGCTGTGAGGACGATATGTATGATTTTGTATTCTGGTGTCGAGCTCACATGTGAGCCGACTTTATGTTATGCAGTCTTACCAATTATGATATTGTCCTTGCTTTACTGTGTGCTCTTCGCTACGGCGTCGTATATCATATTGTGATGCTTATTCATTTCACTTGATATTTCTGCTACACCTTGCTTTTACCCGACTTGCGGGACAAATGTTAAAAATGGAAATGTTGCCAAAATTTATAAAAGTTATAACTCTTGAACTTAAAAGGATTTCTACTAAATAAATGGAAGCTTTTCAGACATGTATTACTGTTTTTACAAAAATGTTTTAATCACTCTTTATTTATTGGTTTGATTTCTGGGTTCGGCTTACTTAGCTGCGTTACGCCTGTAGACGTTGCGTGGTTAAGTGCCGGTCACGAGTCGAAACTCTCGGGTCGTGACAAAGTTGGTATCAGAGCGTAGGTTTTACCTTCGGAGTGTAGGATGACCCTGGTATGATGGAGTAGGTAGCTGCAGCAGGGTAGCGTAGCGTGTGTATGTTCCGCGGCATACTCACGACACGGTACTCCGCCTACGCGACCTTAGGACTTGTTGATTTAAATTCCTCCTTGATTACATATGTTCTTGCGATTCGATTTCCGTGTTCTTATCGAATCCAAATTTTCTTTCAGCCATTATGCCGCCTAAGGCTACGAGGGCACAGAGAGCGGCCGCGAGGGCCGAGATTCGTGTTGACTCATCCGAGACGAGGACTGATCCGGGCAGTGCACCCGTTGTACCCGAGCAGGCTGTTCCTGCCGTGACAGATCAGATCGCCACGCTAGGGGCTGGTATGCAGGAGATGCGCCAGACGGTGGGATCTAGCATGCAGGAGATGCGCCAGATGATAGGATCGCTAGTTGAGGCGCTTCGAGCCCAGCGACCAGAGGTAGCTCCACCTGTTCCAGCGACCGCGATGGTACCTACCGCGCAGCCAGTTGCCCCTGCAGCCATGGAGGTGATTACAGTATCGCTATCAGAGTTCATGAGGCTGAAGCCTCCGGTCTTCACAGGCACCGATACAGCCGAGGACCCACAGTCTTTCATCGACAGGATGGCCCGTATATGCCGTTCCCTCAGATGCGCAGATACGAGGTGGGTCGAGTTTGCGAGTTTTCGCCTGGAAGGTCTTGCGCAGAAGTGGTGTGATTCAGTTGAGAAGGGCAGAGCAGCAGGTCTTCCTCCTATGACCTGGACGGAGTTCGTGACCATATTTCTAGCCCGTTTCCTTCCCCAGAGTGTTAGGGATGCCCGAGCACGCAGATTTGAGTCCTTACGCCAGACGCCAGGGATAACAGTGGCAGAGTATGACGTGCTGTTTACAGAGCTAGCAGTCTACGCCCCATATTTAGTGGCTACCGAGGAGTTGCGAGTCAGGAGATTTGTTCGAGGCTTGCTTACACCACTGTTCCTCGCGATCAGCGCGCAGCACTACGAGACCTATGCAGCAGCTGTAGACGCAGCCCTAGTAGTAGAGGAGCACCTTGCTGAGACTTCGGTAGTTCCAGAGCCGAAGAGAGTTCGTACCAGTATTTCCGCATGGAGGCAGTCATTCAGACGCCGCGACAGGTATCGTTCTGGTACGAGGAGTAGCAGAGATTCGGGACGAGGCCGGATGTTTAGTTCGTATCCCCAGGAAAGTCAGCAGTCGCCGCGGGGTTGCTTCAGATGTGGCAGCCTACTTCACCTCGTTCGAGATTGTCCAGAGACACACCGGAAGGAGGCGGCAGCACCGCATGTTACTTTACCACCTTCACCACCCCAGAGGGCATTGCCCGTTGTACCTATCGTTGCTCCGCGCCAGACTCATACACAGCAAGGTCGTGGCCGTGGAGGAGTTGCTCAGAGAGGACGAGATGACCGAGGCAGAGGGCAGTCAATTGCAGGTGGTGGACAGGCACGGGTCTTTGCTTTGACGTATCAGGACGCGCAGGCGTCTAATGCAGTGGTTTCAGGTATCCTTCATGTTTGTACAGTTGATGCACACGTATTGTTCGATCCCGGATCCACACACTCGTACGTATCCACACACTTTGTGCCGAGTTTGGGTAGAGAGTCCGGTTTGCTTGATCAGCCGCTTATGGTGACCACTCCTGTAGGAGAGTCGTTTGTAGCTAGGCACGTGTTCCGATCCTGTACCGTCTGTATTGGCGAGAGGGAGTTGCCTGTCGACTTGATCCTTCTGGAGATGTTGGACTTCGACGTTCTTTTGGGCATGGATTGGTTAGCCACGTGCTATGCTTCTGTGGACTGCCGTGAGAAGACAGTTAGATTCTGCTTTCCCGGTGAGTCGGTTTTTGTTGTGTTGGGGGACCGTGGTGCCGCCCCTCACAGTGTGATTTCTTCTTTTCGCGCTGGACAGCTTTTGAGGAAGGGATGTCAGGGATTTCTCGCCTATGTTTGCGATGCTCGCGCTACAGAGGTCCCATTGGATCAGGTTCCGGTTGTTAGCGAGTTTCCTGATGTGTTCCCTGCCGAGCTTCCAGGGTTGCCGCCCGAGCTCGACATTTCTTTCTGTATTGATTTGGTTCCTGGTTCGGGGCCTATCTCCATACCGCCTTATCGGATGGCCCCGGCGGAACTTCGAGAGTTGAAGGGTCAGTTGCAAGATTTGCTGGATAAGGGACTTATTCGACCCAGTGTTTCTCCTTGGGGTGCTCCAGTCCTGTTTGTCAAGAAGAAGGACGGCAGTTTGCGTCCGTGTATCGACTACCGCCAGCTGAACAGGGTGACAGTGCGGAACAGGTATCCTTTGCCGTGCATCGACGATTTGTTCGACCAGCTTCGGGGGGCAGGGTACTTTTCGAGGATCGATTTACGATCGGGCTATCATCAGCTGCGGGTTCGACAGGAGGACATTCCCAGGACAGCTTTCCGTACGCGCTACGGCCATTACGAGTTTTTGGTGATGTCGTTCGGACTCACCAATGCGCCAGCAGCCTTCATGGACATGATGAACCGTATTTTCCAGCCTTATTTGGATCTGTTCATCATAGTCTTCATTGACGATATCTTGGTGTATTCCCAGAGTAGTGAGGAGCACGAGCAGCACCTGCGGATTACATTGCAGACCTTGAGGGAGCACCAGCTTTATGCGAAATTCTCCAAGTGTGCTTTTTGGCTGGACAGCGTAGATTTCTTGGGGCATGTGGTTTCACGAGACGGTATATGTGTAGACCCGAGGAAGATCGAGGCCGTTCAGCGTTGGCCCAGACCCACATCGGTGACGGAGATTCGCAGCTTTTTGGGGTTGGCCGGTTACTATAGACGTTTTGAGCAGGACTTCTCCCGTATTGCTACACCGTTGACCGGGTTGACCCGGAAGGGAGTTCCTTTCGTTTGGACGGAGGAGTGCGAGCACAGTTTCCAGCAGTTACGGACACGGCTGACGACGACACCGGTGTTATCCTTACCTTCCGGATCGGGCGGATTTGTGGTCTTTTGTGATGCTTCTCGAGTGGGGTTAGGGTGCGTACTGATGCAGCATGATAGAGTGATCGTGTATGCCTCGCGACAATTGAAGAAGCATGAGCAGAACTACCCCACTCACGATTTGGAGATGGCAGCAGTGGTCTTCGCACTTAAGATCTGGCGACATTACCTATACGGCGAGTCGTGCCAGATATTCACGGATCACAAGAGTCTGAAATACATATTCCAGCAGCGGGACCTGAACCTTCGACAGCGCCGATGGATGGAGTTAGTGAAGGATTACGACTGCGAGATCTTATATCACCCGGGCAAGGCAAATGTAGTGGCGGATGCTTTGAGCAGAAGGCCCGGGAGTAGCCTATCTTGTTTGAGCGCAGTACAGGGGCAGTTGTCAGCAGATTGGCAGATATTATGCGACAGCCGAGTACAGTTCGAGTTCACGCCGATTGGAGGACAGATAGCGCACGTCCGTGCACGCCCACAGTTGATCGATCGTATACGTGAGGCATAGCTCAGTGATGACCGATGTTCAGAGATCAATGCACAGATTGGACAGGGCAGATTTTCCGAGTTCGTGATCGATGATCAGGGGGTACTATGTTTTGGAGTTAGACTGTGCGTACCAGATGCTGAGGGACTGCGGCGCGAGATTCTTGAGGAGGCACATCGATCGGTGTACAGCGTCCATCCCGGTTCCACCAAGATGTATCATGATATGAGAGATGTTTATTGGTGGGACGGAATGAAGAGGGACATCGCAGATTTCGTGTCGAGATGCCTGACTTGTCAGCAAGTCAAGGCTGAGCACCAGAGGCCCGCGGGAGAGCTACAGCCGTTATCCATTCCGGAGTGGAAATGGGAACAGATTTCGATGGATTTCGTGGTGGGTCTACCCAGGACTAGTCGGGGGTATGACTCCATCTGGGTGATCGTGGATCGTTTGACGAAAGCGGCTCACTTCTTACCAGTGAAGACGACTTTCGGATTTACTCAGTATGCCCAGATCTACATCGACGAGATTGTGCGACTACACGGAGTCCCGACGTGTATTGTGTCCGACAGAGGCACCCAGTTTACCAGTAGACTATGGCAGAGGCTTCAGGAGGCTTTGGGCACTCGCTTGTGTTTCAGTACAGCATTTCATCCGCAGACCGACGGACAGTCAGAGCGGATGATTCAGACTCTCGAAGACATGCTCAGAGCGTGTGTATTAGATTTCGGAGGTAGCTGGGACCATCACTTACCCTTGGTAGAGTTCTCATACAATAACAGCTACCAGGAGACCATTCAGATGGCACCGTTTGAAGCTCTCTACGGGAGGAGATGCAGGTCGCCCACTTGTTGGACAGAGCTCAGTGAGAGCAGTATCTTAGGGCCACAGATTGTTGAGGAGACGACCGCGAAGATCCAGTTGATTCGCGATAGGATGAGAGCGGCACAGAGTAGGCAGAGATCTTATGCAGACCGTCGGCGACGCAGACTTGAGTTTTCTGTTGGTGATCATGTTTTCTTGAGGGTCTCCCCGATGAAAGGTGTGATGAGGTTTGGGAAGAAGGGGAAGCTCAGTCCCAGGTATGTGGGCCCCTTCGAGATCCTCGAGCGTGTTGGTACAGTAGCCTACCGTTTAGCCCTTCCGCCCAGCTTTCCAGATGTGCACCCCGTGTTGCATGTCTCGATGCTCCGCAGATATCTTCATGATCCTTCGCACGCGATTCAGCACCCGACGATCCAGCTGGAGCGCGACCTTTCCTATGCAGAGCAGCCGGTGATGATTTTGGATCGACAAGTGAAGAGGTTGAGATCGAAGGACATTCCATCAGTTAGGATACTTTGGCGTGGTCAGAACCGTGAGGAGGCCACTTGGGAGATCGAAAGCGAGATGATGAAGACGTATCCTCATCTTTTTGAAGGTACGTGTAGTTAGATTTTTGAAATTCGGGGACGAATTTCTTTAAGGGGGAGAGATTGTAACACCTTAGGATTTGTTTAGTGACTAAATATATTTAAATAATGGGTTTTAATAAAAAGTTTACCAAATTGTGTTTCAAATATTTTTCCTAATTTAATAAATATTTTTCTAAAATTTTCCTAGGCTTGCACACACATGTGCATGTAAACTAGGGTTTTTAAATGAGTTTTTACCATGTTAAGTGACCATGGTGGGTTAATCTTGAGGATTAAGCCTTTTGGGTTTTAATCAAGTTTAATTAGATAATTAAAAGTTACTTTAATTTGAAATTGTAGTGGGTGTTGACTTGTGAGAGAGAGAGGGAGGGCATCATGGCTCAAGCCATGCTTGCCATTAATGAAGAGAGAGAGAGGAGGGTTGACAAGTGAGTGATAATTGTTGCCTCTCATTTCCTTTTGTTTTTCTCTCAAAACTCTCACACACTCACACACACACACACACACAAACACTTACCTCTCCAACCTCAGCAGAACCCCCAGCAGCAGCAACAACAGCAGCAAGCACAGCAGCAGCACCAAGCACAGCAGCAGTGGCAGCAAGAAGCAGTAGCAGCAGCAGCAAAGTTCAGCAGCAGCAGCAGTGAGCACCAACAGCAACAACAGCAAGTGCAGCCCCTTCCCTTCACTTCTTCATCTTCCTGCAGCTCCCTAGGGTTAAGTGTGTGGTATATTTCCTAACTTGCTTCCCTAGTTTGCTTGGTTGGCGTAGATTTGCATCGGTTAATGGTTTTTAGTGCGTTTTAGTGTGATATGGAGTGTTTAGTGGGAACCTTGTGCTAATGAGGTGTAAAATGGTTTCAGTAGGATAGTTGAGGTTTGTTGAGACCATGTTAACTTAGTTTAACCCCGATTGCACTAAAATACCACCAGTTTCCCTATTTGAGGCAAATTGTCGTTTTTGAGCAAATTTGAGGTTTTCTGGATCTGCTTTTGACCCGATGAGATCTGAGTGAAATTGAGGAGACTGTAGTATAGTAGTGATATGCTGATACCCTAGCTTGAACCCGACCCCCTAATTGCTACAGTAGGCCGCCGATTTTCTCTTTCTGGCCGCAAATTGCGGCCAGATGGGTAGGTTCTGGGTTGGTGTTTGGTCCTGTAGGTGTCTGCTAGTGTGTAGGGTGTTGTTATATATATAGTTTTGTAAGTTTAGCTCTGTGTAGAAATCTGGGACCAAATACCTATTTTGCCGTTTTTCTAAACCTTCGCGACACGCGTGATACGCGAGTAGGTTTGGGGTTTTTGCGTATCGCGACGCGTCGGGGTAGTTTCAGGTGCGTGATCACACGTTTTAGCGTATCGCGCACACGCGCGATTGGTTCACGACACGGGTTTCTTGTTGGACCGTGATATCACGTTTCTGTGAAATTGAGCTTATGTATGATATATGTTATGTGATTCTAGGTTCGCAGGCCAGTGAGACGGACGCTGCGAAGAAGGGCAAGCAAGTTGTTGGATACACTTAGCGCGAGACACGGTGAGTAGATTTCACATCTACGGGGATATCGCCCGCATGGCGTTATGCGTCAGGGCTGATAGGACCTTATTGTTATATATTGCATATCCCATACCATGGATTGTCATCGCATATTGCACTCCCTGCTATATTTATATATGTATATATGCTTAGAACTGATAGAACACTGCACTATTACTAACGGCTTATGTTGCACGGGCACGATTCTGCATGCTACACACACCGTTAGTAATTGCCATGCCATACTCACTGTATAGCTGCCATGATTATACTGCTGTAGTTCATCTTACATATGATTGGTTATGATTTTCTAGAAATTGGGAGCCGCATGACATCTTTAAGAACGAGAACTATTTTAAAGGCGGTTTTCCCCTTATACTCATACCATGGATTGATTTACATTGTACCTTGCATTGGATTGACTTATTGGTGATGGATTTTCATGTGATTTCTGGTTTTGAGGACCGTGGAAATATTTAAGAAAAGATGCATTATTTTGAAAACCCGGTACCTCGTGATATGATATTTTGGTGTGTCCACCACGCGTTTTCTCGGTGCTGAGACGTGTGCTTGAAACCCGATTCGAGGAGTGGATGTTCCGTTTGCGGGTTCGTGGTGGGCCCGGTATGGTTCCCCTCGGCGAGATGATCGATGGGTTTTGCCGATTGAGCCTGGAGGTGGGCAAGTACCTACCGGTGATTGGTTGGACCTGGCAGTTGTCCGGAGGATACTGGCCAGAGTCGAGAGATGGATGCGGGATGACCCGTACTGCCGGGGCCGAGGGCCGACACCGCAGACGGACCCCGTGGGCTGATCCGGACTGACGGAGCCCGATATATGAGGATTTGCGTGTCGATGTTGGACACGAGTATTTGATGATGTTTTGGGTGCCGATGTTGGGCACTCGTGATTTCGCAGAGGTTTACAGGATTTGAGGGCCGATGGGTGTGCCGGCGCCTGAGTATATTTGGGATTTAGGTGCAGCTTGAGGCACCGCCTATTGTTTTCCATGTTGACACATTCCATGTAGATGTTATTTATCCCATGCTCAGTATTGATTGCTATGTATCTCATCCTGTAGTATCTACCTGATAGAGCACTTGTATTACTATTGCATCCACTATTTGGCATGCATTGATATCATCTGCTGGCATTAGTAGAGCCACGCTATATGTGCATGCTCGCGATCACCTTTACATGTTATCTCTATTCACGAGTTGGCAACTCACCCCCGTTGTGCCACAGTCCTTGCAGGTTGCCCTTGGGAGTAGTCACGGCTGGCTGTTTACCGCATCTTTTGGCACAGATACCCCTTTGAGGCGAGATAGCCTTTTGCTGATAGGTGGGTTTTGTACGGTATCTGTTATCTTTCAGTTGTATATTGATGTATCTAGTATTCTCCATCTACCTTTCTGTATTGACTTAGAGACAGCTGTGAGGACGATATGTATGATTTTGTATTCTGGTGTCGAGCTCGCATGTGAGCCGACTTTATGTTATGCAGTCTTACCAATTGTGATATTGTCCTTGCTTTACTGTGTACTCTTCGCTACGGCGTCGTATATCATATTGTGATGCTTATTCATTTCACTTGATATTTCTGCTACACCTTGCTTTTACCCGACTTGCGGGACAAATGTTAAAAATGGAAATGTTGCCAAAATTTATAAAAGTTATAACTCTTGAACTTAAAAGGATTTCTACTAAATAAATGGAAGCTTTTCAGACATCTATTACTGTTTTTACAAAAATGTTTTAATCACTCTTTATTTATTGGTTTGATTTCTGGGTTCGGCTTACTTAGCTGCGTTACGCCTGTAGACGTTGCGTGGTTAAGTGCCGGTCACGAGTCGAAACTCTCGGGTCGTGACAGGTTTGAAGGAAGATTTGATAAAAACAGTGGGAGCCATCCTGATTAGATAAGATAATAACCAATCTGATCTTGCACGAGCTTACGCTAAAGTGTTTTCTTCTCTCTCTCTCCAGGTAGCGACCATTTCATGCCCTAATAAAGATAATAATATGGATGTATTGACCGAACCCGCATGTTATACTGTGCTGGGGAACGTTGGTTCCGTTCTTTCCTATAAGAGTTATAGGACTGAACAGGATATAGGGGAATACCAGGATTCCCATGCCACCCGAATGAAGAAAGTACATGTTGATGCATTTTCTTCGGGTGTGTTCGTTACAGAGAACTGTTTCTCCATTTGCCCTACGTCCTGGGTATTAGATACCGGATCAGGATCCCATATATGTAATCAGTTACATGGGCTTAGGAAAGGTAGAGAACTTGGAGAAGGTGATAAAGACATTAGAGTTGGAAATGGTGCAATTGTTGCAGCTAAGACTGTCGGGGAATATCACCTTGAATTACCAACTGGTAATACATTGGTTCTGAACGAATGCTATTACATGCCGAACCTGATATGCAACATTATATCAGTTTCTTTATTAAGTAAAGAGGGATATAATTTTGTATTACAGGACAATGTTATGAACATTTTCCGTAACCAAAAGTTGGTTAGATCAGGCACGTTGTGCAATGGCATTTATGTTCTAAATCAATCAACAGTTCTGAGCATAACTAACACACACAAGAGGAAGAGTTCTGAAATGAACGAATCCTTCCTGTGGCATTGTAGACTGGGTCACATCAATGCGACACGACTGGCTAAGTTGCATAAGGATGGATATTTGAATCCGTTTGAATTTTCATCCTATGACACTTGCCAGTCATGTCTCAAAGGCAAGATGACCAAAGCTCCGTTTACGGGACACGGAGAAAGAGTTACCGAACTCTTGGGACTGATACATAGTAATGTATGCGGTCCCATATCTACACATGCCAGGGATGGTTCTTCGTACTTCATTACATTCACTGACGATCTCTCTAGATTCGGATATGTGTTCCTGATGAAACACAAATCAGAAGCTTTTGAGAAATTTAGAGAATATAAACAAGAAGTCGAGAACCAAACCGGAAAAAGTATTAAAATCCTTCGATCTGATCGAGGAGGAGAATACTTAAGCAATGAATTCCTGGACTTCCTAAAAGAGAATGGGATCCTCTCTCAGCTGACTCCTCCATATACACCACAGCACAACGGCGTATCAGAACGGAGGAACCGCACCCTATTGGATATAGTGCGCTCTATGATGAGCACAGCTAAGTTACCTATTTCCTTCTGGGGATATGCACTGGAAACAGCTGCAGATCTATTGAATATGGTTCCCACCAAAACCGTGCCAACCACTCCATATGAGATATGGAAAGGAAAGAGACCATGTCTTAATTATGTTAAGATATGGGGTTGTCCGGCATATGTAAAAACGCAAAATCCGGACAAACTCGCGGCAAGGTCCATTCTGTGTAAGTTTATTGGATATCCCAAACATTCGCGCGGGTATATCTTCTACCACACCGAGGAACAAAAAGTGTTTGTTTCTCGACATGCCACCTTTTTAGAAAAGGAATTTCTTGAAAAGGAGATTAGTAGCAAGGAGGTAGAACTGGAAGAGGTTCCAGCAATACAGACTACAACAGAAGATTTGGTTGAACCAGAGGATTCAGTAGCTCCCGATGAACCTCAGCCTCTCCGCCGATCTAGTAGGGTTCCTCGTCCACCTGAGAGATACTACGGTTTTCTCATGGATGGTGGGAGCGAGGATTGCATCATGGATGATGATGACCCAACTAGCTTCGAGCAGGCCATTACGAGTAGGGACTCAGTGAAATGGCTGGATGCTATGCGGTCTGAGATGGAATCCATGTACACCAACAAAGTATGGACTTTGGACGTTGCTCCTGAAGGGGTAAAACCCATTGGGAGCAAGTGGATCTTCAAGAAGAAACTTGGTGTAGATGGGAAAGTGGAGACTTTTAAAGTTAGACTTGTAGCAAAAGGTTTTCGTCAAAGACCAGGTGTAGACTATGACGAAACCTTTTCTCCAGTGGCTATGCTTAAATCCATCCGGATCATGCTTGCCATCGCTGCATATCATGATTACGAAATCTGGCAAATGGATGTTAAGACCGCCTTTCTAAATGGTGATTTAGAAGAGTGCGTGTACATGACTCAGCCAGAGGGCTTCGTAGACAGTGGGAGCAGCGGGAAGGTGTGCAAGCTGCTTAAATCCATTTATGGATTAAAGTAAGCATCGCGGAGTTGGAACATCTGCTTTGACGTCGTTATCAAAGAGTTTGATTTCGTCAAAAATCCAGATGAACCTTGTATCTACAAGAAGGTGGCAGAGAGTAAGATTGTCTTCCTCGTATTGTACGTGGACGACATACTCTTGATAGGAAATGATATTCCTATGCTGCAATCGGTCAAGCTCTTCTTATCACAAAGATTCTCAATGAAAGATCTTGGTGATGCCTCCTGCATATTGGGAATCAGGATCTATAGAGATAGATCCAAAAGGATATTGGGATTGTCCCAATCCAGGTACATTGACACCATACTAAAGAGGTTTAGTATGGAAGAATCCAAGCGTGGGAACTTGCCCACGATCTCTGGAGTCACTCTCTCCAAAGAGATGTCTCCCAAGACTGATTTGGAGAGAGCTCGCATGCAAGGGATACCCTATGTTTCGACAGTAGGCTCTATCATGTATGCAATGCTATGTACCAGACCCGATGTAGCATACTCACTAAGTGTAGTGAGCAGGTATCAAGCTGATCCTGGAGAGAGTCACTGGACAGCTGTGAAGAGCATTCTCAAGTACTTACGAAGGACTAAAGAGATGCTCTTGGTGTATGGTAACAGAGAACTCCAAGTGGAGTCCTTTACCGATTCGAGCTTCCAGAGTGATAGGACGACTCTAAGTCGCAGTCGGGATTTGTCTTTACCCTTTACGGAGGGGCGGTTAGCTGGAAGAGTTCCAACCAGGAAACCGTGACAGACTCGACAATGGAGGCTGAATACATCGCTGCCAACGATGCTGCCAAAGAGGCTGTCTGGATCAAGAAGTTCATTACTGAACTTGGAGTGGTTCCATCCATTGAGCATCCAATACCTTTGTATTGCGATAACAATGGAGTGGTGGCTTTGGCCAAGGAACCCAGGTCCCATCAGCGATCCAGGCATATTCTGAGGCGGTATCACCTGATCCGGGAGATAGTTGATCGCCGGGAGATCGAGGTCAGGAGGGTTGACACGAAGAACAACACGGCGGATCCACTCACGAAGGCCATTCCCCAGATACAGTTTGAGAGACTCTTCGGGATGCTCGGTATGCGATACTACAGCAGCTGGCCCTAGTGCAAGTGGGAGATTGTTAGTTGTATGTATGCCCTAGAGGCCAGTATTGTACAGATGATGTATATTATATTGGATGCTTGGACATATATAGAGATGACTTTCTTGCTCGATATGATAGTATGCTATCTGGTTGCTCATTATCTTAACATGTACACTTGTCTCTTTAAACTGTCTTATGGTTACATGTTGGTAAAGCCCTTAGGATGTGTACTTGACTACCTGGACTATGATGCAGATCATACTAGTGGGGACATGGTAGTCCATAAGTACATCCTTCAAGGTCCCTAGTCGTTGGTGTATCGAGACGGGGCATCGATATACCAGAGTAGACTAGCGTATACGCTTCTCGACCCATGAGATGGGCGATGGATGATCCCATATCCATTGGTGTTTGACATCAGAGATGGTATACGGGTGCTCAGTGGAGACTGGATACACTGGACGGACTCGCCGAGAACTCCCAGATGGTATTATACCTCACGTCAGATGGCAGTTCTCAGGTGACACTTGTACAGGTTAGTCTGTAGACCCGAGATCGTCATAGAGTCTTGTGTGATTCCCACTGTGCTTTGATCTCCACCTTACCACGTCCATGAGGGCATGCAAAACGGTGGTCTTTAGGTATAGTCCCGAGTCACATGGAGGCAATGAGCGATAGGAGGGGTTTCGTCTCTCCCGGTATTGGGAGTTGATGTTACGCTGTGCTCGATTGGCCGTAACAGGGAAGTCCCTGGCCAGGGCTGATCAGAGATTTGCTGGTAAGTGTTACCAGTAGTTTCTCGACCCGTTATGAGCCTCACATCGGCACGACTTATCGGTTATTGGGGTCTGACGTTTACCACCCCTAGACTTGATATGCGACGTATCAGACGAACAGACCGGACTGTACGGTAAGTGTTACTGGTTGGATTCACAGGAGTGTGAGCGGGCTTGCTCGTCGATCTGCTGATCGCTCAATACCCGGATGGCCGTTACGTTTAGCAGACCGCTTGCGGCTTGTGGGTGCTTGATATGATCATCATCTGCTACCGGCGTATTGACGAGTCTTTAGAGTCCTACACAGAGGTTTCCTGGTTCAAGCGAAACGAAATAGGAGCGCATATGAGATATGTGCAGGACCGAGAATAATGCGTGTATGGGATACCGTATTTCATTGTCGCGATGGATGTATCGAATGGTTATATTCGATGTAACCTAGATATCGAATCAAGGATTGATTCGATAAGCCGATACATAGGATACTAGTCGGTTATATGCGATATGACCGGATCGTTAAATCAAGTGTTGATTTAATGATTTAATGTATAATTATATATTTGATATATTACATTGCATTAACTAGTATTGGTTCACTTTATATGGATTTTCTCACTTGATGTGCAAGAAGTATATGCGATATACTTTTGTGCACATATTTGTATCATGTTTGATGATACTTGATCACTTTGTTAAGTGTAAAGAATTAAAACCATGGTTAAGTGTTGATTAGGGTTTTTCATATTCATTTATTTATTTATTTGAAAAGGATTATGATGAGAATGGTGGCTTTCTTTGTTTTAAGTTGAAGCTTCATGAAGCTTTGACTTTTGTAACCATTCTTGTCATCATGCTTAACCCTAACCCTCTCAAGTAACCATGGTCTATTCTCTACACTTAACCTTAGTTAGTGAATGATAAGTATTGATTTATTTTTCATTTATCAAAATACTTATCATTTTTTCTAGCTTCATCTTCTTCTTCATCTTAAAGAGAGAAAGCTTGATGCCATCAATGGCATCTTGAGTTCTAATGTGAGAAATCCAATTCTAAAGTGAACCCACCTCCTATTTCTTCATCCTCTACCTCTTGCCAAGTTGTTTTGGGTGTTTTCTTCACAAGTTTCACAAATTTGTGAAGTCGGAGCTTGAACTTGTGATGCCTCGACGTAGATCATCTTCGGCACGAAGCCGACGACCTAGTCCGCCCAAATCTCCGATGAAGCCGACGTTTGAGTTCGGGATTCGAGATGGACAGCGAGAGGATGCCTACATGGAGCTAAGGAAGTGGATAACCGGATCTACAAAGGTTGTAGCTCTCTTCTTTTAGTTAAGTTGTTAACTAGATTCGTTTTTTGCCTAGAATTCTAGCCGACGATCCGTGTTAGGGTTTCTCAGCACTCATAAATTTTGAAATTGGTATGGTTGATGCCTTGTGAGACCTCTATAGTGTGCCTAGGAACCTTTCATGACTCTCCCCTGCCGGCACCTGGCTGTTCTCTGCCTCGATCACCTCATCCTCTATGAACAAATCCTCCGCGACCACGACCTCTCTGTGTATGAGTCTGACGCGGAGTAACAGTAGGTACAATAGGCAACGCCCTCTGGGGTGGTGAAGGTGGTAATGTAACATGCGGTGCTGCCGCCTCCCTCCGTGGTATCTCAGGACAATCTCGCACACGATGATAAGAACTCCCGCAACGGTAACATCCCGATGATGGTCGCTGACCCTCCTGGGGATAGGAGCTGAACAAGCTGCCTCGCCCCGAATCTCTGCCACCTGCAAGGTGCCTGTCACGGCACCGAAAAGGCTGTCTCTGCACTGATGTATCTGCACGAACTCTCTTCGGCTCTGGGACCGCCGAAGTCTCAGTAATGCGCTCCTCAACCAATAAGGCTGCATTTACCACTGCTGCGTAGGTCTCGTAATGTTCTGCGCTGATCGCAAGGAACAGTGGTGTGAGCAAGCCTCGGACAAATCTCTTAACTCGCATCTCCTCGGTAGCCACTAAGTACGGAGCATAAACTGATAGCTCGGTAAACAGCACATCGTACTCTGTCACTGATATCTCCGGAGTCTGGCGTAAGGACTCGAACCTGCATGCTCTAGCATCTCTGACACTCAGGGGAAGAAAGCGGGCAAGGAATAGCGCCATGAACTCGGTCCAGGTCATAGGAGGAAGACCTGCCGCTCTACCCTTCTCGACTGATTCGCACCATTTTTGCGCAAGACCTTCCAGGCGAAAGCTCGCAAACTCAACCCATCTCGCATCTGCGCATCTGAGGGAACGGCATATCCGAGCCATCCTATCAATGAAAGACTGTGGGTCCTCGGCTGTATCGGTGCCTGTGAAGACCGGAGGCTTCAGCCTCATAAACTCTGATAGCGATACGGAGATGACCTCTGTAGCTGCAGGGGCAACTGCCTGTACTGTGGGTACCACCGCGGTCTCTGCAACGGGTGGAACTACCTCTGGACGCTGCGCTCGAAGTGTCTCAACTAGAGATCCCATCATCTGGCGCATCTCCTGCATACTGGATCCTACCGTCTGGCGCATCTCCTGCACACCAGCCCCTAACATGGCAATCTGATCTGTCACGGCAGGAACAGCCTGCTCGGGCACAACCGGTGTACTACCCGGATCAGTCCTCGTCTCGGACGAGTCAACTCGAATCTCGGCCCTCGCGGCCGCTCTCTGCGCCCTCGTAGTCTTTGGCGGCATAATGGCTGAAAGGAAAAGTAGGATTCGATAAGGGTACAGAAATCGAATCGCAAAAATGTATATACTCAAGAAGGAATTTAAATCAACAAGTCCTAAGGTCGCTTTGGCGGAGTACCGTGTCGTGAGCATGCTGCGGAACATACGCACGCTACGCCACTCTGCTTCAGCTACCTACTCCATCATACCAGGGTCATCCTACACTCCGAAAGGTAAAAACCTACGCTCTGATACCAACTTTGTCACGACCCAAAGTTTGGCCCATGACCGACACTTAACCACGTAACGTCTACAGGCGTAACACGACTAAGTAAGCCGAAAACCCAGAAATCAAACCGGTAAAAGTATAGAGTGTTTTAAGTTTTAAATGGAAGCATTTACAAAGGTGCTAAGAAATCTTAAGTAAACAATCACCAAGATAGCAATATACGACGCCGTAGCGAAGATCATGAGAAAGAAGTGGGAACATCATAGATAGAATAAACTGCAAAGTAAAGTCGGCTCACAACGAGCTCGACACCAGAATACCAATAATATACATCATCATCCTCACACTATCTCTAAGTCAAATACATATATGGTAGATGGAGAATACTAGATACAACAGTGTGTACAAAAGAAGTAACCAGATACCACAACCCACTTATCAGCAAAACAGCTCTCGCACCAACTGTAGTGGTATCTGTAGCCAAAAGATGTAAGAAAGCAGCCTGTCGCGACTACTCCGAGGGGAAACCTGCAAATACTATGGCACAACGGGGGTGAGTTGCCAACTCGTTAATAGAAATAACATATAAAGGTAATCGCGAGCATGCACGTACTGCGCTACTCTATCATATGCCAGCAGATGATATCAATGCATGATAAGCAGTATGTGCAATAATCATGCAATTGCTCTATCAGGTAATATAACTACAGGATGAGATACAATAATGAATGCTGAGTATGGGAAATATAACATCTACACGGAATATCAACGTAGAATATATAATCGGTGTCCATCAATGCACCCAGATCCCCCAAATAGCTCAGGCGCCGGCACTCTCATCGGCCCTCCAATCCTGTAAATCTCTGAGAATCACGAGTGCCCAATATCGGCACCCAAATATCATAAATACTCGTGTCCAGTATCGACACGCAAATCCTCATCCATCGGGCATCTGTCAGTCCGGGTCATCCCACGGGCTCCGTCTGCGGAATCGGCCCTCGGCCCCCGGCCCCGGCAGTACGGATCATCCCGCATCCATCTATCGACTCTGGTCAGTATCCTCCGGATAACCGCCAGGTCCAACCAATCACCGGTAGGTAGTAGTCCCTCTTCCAGGCTCACCGTCTACTACACAGCGAAACCGTTCTTGCCCCGGGGTACCATACCGGGTCCACTATGTACCCGTAATCGGCCTCATCCAATCTCCTCGATTCGGGTTCACATATATCACTCTAGCACCGAGAAAACACATGGTGGACGCATCGAAATATCATGTCAAGGGAAACCGGGTTTTTAAATGATTACATATTCTCTTTGAATTAGCCACGGTTCCCAAATCCAGTAATCACATGTGATCCAAACCAATATGCAAGTCAATACAATGTGATATATGCATCAAGTATGAATATCATGTCCAGTCACATAAAAGATGAGCTACAGCATAATGATCATGGAAATTCTACAGTGTGAGTGTCATGGCAATTGCTAACGGTGTGTGTGAAACATGTAAGATAGTGCTCGTGCAACATGAACCGTTAGTAATGGTGCGGTGTTTTATCAATTCTAGTTTATATACATATAGCAGGGAATGTAGTATGCACAAAATAGTAGCCATGAACAGTCAATGTATGTAAATGTAATATGCTGCTACAAGGTCTTATCAGCCCTGACGCATAACGCCATGCGGGCGATTTCCCCGTCGATGTTAAATTTACTCACCGTAGTCTCTCGCTAGGTATAGCCGACGACTTGTTTCCCCTTCTTCGCGGCGTCCGTCGCACTCGCCTGCGAACCTAGAATTTCACAATATATCACACATAAGCTCAAAACCATACAAACACGACATTTAAAGTCAACTAGAAACCCGTGTCGCAAACCAAGCGCGCGTGTGCGCGATACGCTAAAACGTGTGATTACGCGCCTGAAGTCACTCCGACGCGTCGCGATACGCAGAAACCCCAAACCCACACACACACGTATCACGCGTGTCGCGAAAGCTTAAAATACAGAAAATAGGGTATTTAACTCCAGATTTTTATACAGGAACAAATTTACAAAACTATATATACCAAAATACTACACATAGCAGCAGACTCCTGTGCCCCAAACCCCAACCCCAACTCACTCATCTGGCCGCAATTTGCGGCCAGAATGCATTTTTCGGCGGCCGGTCTGGGGAATTGGGCTCCCAGGTTTTGTGTGTGCACTCTATACCCCCTATATATGCTACAGTAAATACAATTTCATTCTGAAATAACTCGGGTAGCAGCAGATCCAACAGAGCCCTATTTCTAGTTAAAAACCACACTTTTGCACTAAAATGAAACTTTAGGGTATTTTTCTGAAATCTGAAGCAAACCCAAGTCTAAAATCACACTAATAACCCATTAATAAGCTAACTAAGCCATAAAAATTCTAATTTTAACATATTACCACAAAATCCCTTCAATATCACTAAAAAGCACATCAAAACATGATTTTTGCTAAAGAATACAACAAGTTTATGGAAAAGGAGTGGTAACATGAGTTAATACCTTCAAAAGACCTTATAAAACACCAAAAATCTCAGCCTTAGCCTCAAGTGTGTAGATTTGCCTCCAAACACCTCAAAAAGCCCCTTTTTCCATGGTTTTGTGATGAAAATGTGTTGATTTGTGTAGGGTTTTATGTAGGGATCAAAGGGAAATGAAAAGAAGAAGAGGAGATGAACAAAATGCCATGGTTTTTGCTGCTTTTCTGCTGGAGTTTCATAAATGAGAGAGAGAGAGAAGAGAGAAAGAAAAGGGTCAAAGAAAAAGTCAATTTTCTTTACCTAACCCCATACCTCATTTTCTATTGCAAATTTGAATTTTAAAAAGGGGTTTTGTTTTGATAAAAGGGTGGGGAAAATAACAATGAACCATGCAAGAATGAAATGAAATGGTTAACACTTTAACCTAGGTCACAACATGGCTAAGTGTGCAAGTGTACACAATAAAATGCAAAATTTTCCAATTAGGGTAACACGACTAAATATAATTAGTAAACCCTATAATTACACATAAATATATATATATAACACTTCACAACACAATTATCCCTAGCCAAGAAGGAAAATACGATACTCGGGCTATTATGAAAAACACGCAAAATTGCTAATTATCGCGAAAACATCCTAAACGAATTTCAAAGTGTTACATGGTACCTGAGAAGGCCATCCCGAAGAAGACAGCTGCTCCCGAAGTCGTCAAGTCGTCTTCTCCTCCCAGAGGGTCGGTCTTCGCGAGACTGACTACCCCCGTTTGCCCTCTCGCTCAGAAATCTGTTTTTGACCGGATAGACGTAGCTTCTCAACGAACGTCTGTCTTCAAGAGGTTGACACCGGCAGCAGCCCCTCCCCAGAACAGGGAGCAAGATGAAGCCGTCGCTGAATCAATCCCAACAACCCGTCATGCCCGACGTCGCCACTGGCGCCGAATAAGGAAGACTGGGGGCAACTCCCCCTCCGGGCTAACCCCACCAGCTCCAACGGTGGAAATTGAGGCTGTTGTTCCAACCGGGAACAGCTTTGAGCTGCTAAACAGGGTACGCAGAAATTCGCCAACTGCGGTTCTCAAAAGATCCCCTCCACCTGCGGAGAATATTATAGAAACAAAGCCGGAGCAGCCTCCTCAACGGCTGTCCTCCAAAATTTATAAAGTCTGGCGGAAGGTTCAAGACTCGGTAATTGACCAAGATCACTATCGTCAACAGAAAAGGGCGAAAGTGCAGGAAGAAAAGAACCGTCGTGTCAAACAACAAAGGACGACAACCGCTTGGGTGCCCGCTGCAACGGCTCCCTCCACGTCGACTACTCAAAAAAGAAGAAGGCCGGAGAAAGTCCCCACTCCTGCAGCAAATGTCAAGGACAATAAGCCTAAACGCCCTAAGTCTGGGGGCATGATGGTGCATACGGTATACATGGCGTCGGGAAAGGAGGACAGCCGTACATCCACGGGTCATAGAACGCTTACACGGTCAGTGACCAAAGCTCAGGAGCAACAGCAGAAGCTCCAAGAAATGATGAACGCGATGGCCGCACTCACTGGGCCAAAAGAAAGCCCCGAAGCGTAATCTGATCAACGCCAGGAGCAAGAAACTGACGCTGAATTCCTTCGTAGGATATTGGAGAAGAAGGATAAAGAGGCTGCTGAACAAGCAGCCAATATACAACGAATGGCCCTCCTGTTCCAGGACATGGCGGGAATGATGATCCAACAAGATTCTCCTGCCGAAGATCCTCCAATCGTTCTTGAAGACGACAGGGGAGAAACGTCAAATCCTCCACCTGCTCTGTCAACAGCCAAGGAGGAGACAATCTCCAAAGCTGACCTAGACGAATATATAGCTCAGCAGATACGGGTTCACCAGGCGACTGAGGCAGCTGGTCAAGTTGTCAGAACAGGACGACCATATCCGAGCTGGTATGACCAGATTAAGTACCCGCTGGGCTATACAATACCGAAATTTCATGTCTATAAGGGACGGGCAATCCCCACCAGCATGTTGCCCAGTTCAGGGCACTTTGCGGCAACACCGGCGGTGATGATAAATTGTTGCTTCGCCAGTTCGTCGGTAGCTTGTCAGAAACGGCGTTCGAGTGGTACTTTGAGCTCCCGAACGACTCCGTCAAAACATTTGCGGAGATGGAGTTGCTATTCACTAAGCGATTCGCGAGCGCCAGCGAACGTACCCTGATAACGGCATTGATTAATGCCAGTGTGAAACCAGGCGAGACGTGGGTCCAGTATGCTATACGCTGGCGAAACTTGTGGTCAAAATGCGAACAACGCATTGAGGAAGCGCCTGCAGTGGGCATGTTCGTGGGTACACTAGATCCTCAAGCAACTATCTCACAGTTCATGATGTTTTTTAAGCCAACCACTTTCCAGGCTTCGATCGACAAGTTGGCCCAGATGGACCAGATGGGTCACAGACCGTCTCCCCCGAAGCCAGAACCTCGGAATGACAAGGGTAAAGGGAAGGCAACCTTCGTTGCGAACGCTCAACAGCAACCCAGTACCCCAAAGCTGGCGGATCAACTGGAAGAAAGACGGCGGTATTATAATGAGAAAATGAAGCGCCCCTACTCATTCCCGTGGGATAAGACGAAGAGGCTATTCGAGCTGGCGGTACGCAACAGGCTTATCAACTTGCCAAATCCAAGGCGACCGCCGCAACCCAGTGAGGTGAATAACCCCAACTACTGCCCTTACCATCAAACGGTAAGCCATCCGATTGAAGATTGCTTCGTCTTCAAAGGATGGATTGAAGATCAATACCTACAGGGCAAGTTTGCACTGTCCGAGAAGTGGAAGGTGAACCCGCCACAACCTCACACTCCTAAGAAGATGGACACACCGGGGCAACTTGTTCTTTCATTGAAGAAGCTCCATGGGAAATCGTGCTTTCAGCAAAAACCAAAAGAATGCTGAATGAGCTCCAGACATGTCCGGCGGCCAGATGGAAGAACTCGCTTGAGCCTCAGATCATTGAAGGGATGCTGAAGCCGCGTTCAACTCCAAAGATCAGTGGTGACGACCCGAGCACTCACGACCAGCCGTCGAAATCTTCAAAGAAAAAGAAGAAGAGATCTAAGAAGCCCGTGAAGCCCGACAGCAAGTGTACGGACTTGCAGAAACAGATTGACGCGCTGGAGGAGTACAATCAAAAGGCGCGAACTCCCATCACACTCCAAGAGTTCCTCAACCACTTCTTTCAGGAGGAAGATAATGGAGAGAGCTCGTCGGATGAATCCGAGGGATACGTGGTGAGTTGTAACGTGATCTCCCACTCGTTCACGGACGATGAAAAACTCCTGGCACTGATAAGCTGGGGGCACAGCCTGAGCCAGAACTTGTGTGGCCGACAGACGAAATGATCGACGCCTTTTTAGACGAGATTCGTTTGAAAAGTAAAGCCGACCAGGAGTGTGAGATGGCCGCATCAGAAGGAGCCAAACGCAGGCGACTAAACGAAAGAGTCGAAGCACTCCCGCCAGGTCGAAAGACACCCGACGTGGATAAAAACATATTCAAGACAAGGAAAAGGTTTGCCAAAGCCGTGTCAATGGGAATGAAGCTACCACCCTCGGAAGAAAACACGCTCAATGGGGTGGAGAGGCACCCTAATTACTGCTCATATCATCGGAAGATTTCACACCCCACTGAGGAGTGCGACGCTTTTAAGATATGGTGGCAGGGATATGTTGCTCACCGGCAACATTTTAAGCGCATGAAACGCAGAACTCGTCGGGAACATGGAGGTACGACCGAAGGGCACGAAAGAACCACCGGCAGCTGTTACACGGTCAACGCCGGAGGATCACAGGTTCTCAACTTCGGGAGCGACTCTGATGAGGAAATGGCTCTAGGCCCTCTCTTTAAAGAATCCATTTTAGGGAAAGAAGAAGAACAAAAGGCCTGCAAAAACATTCAGCTGCGCAATCGCACGCTCCCGGAAAAGAATCTCGGACCCGCAACTAGAAAAGATAAGGGAAAGGAAAAGGTCGCTGAGGATATCGCCTTAGATGACCAAGTTATGAAAGAGATGACTGCCAAGGACCCGCCCAAGAAAAGTAAGGTGGACTACAACTGTAAGTCTACGTTAGCGCCCCGGCCGTCTACAGACGCCAAATGCGGAACAAAAACTTTTTAACTGGCGCTATCGTATACTTTAACCCGGATCTGCCATTATTGCTAAACTAACAAACTGTAAAGAGTGTAGAAAGGTTATACCGAACGATCCGAGTCCTTCGTTCTTTAACCATCATCCCATGCTCCGTTGCGGCTGCTCTGATCTCGTCGATCTCCGATCTGCTCGTCCAGGTGGCACCACGTCACTGATTCTTTAAACGGGCTCCCGCCTCTGACTCGAGGCAACTCGGTCATCAAGTTTGCTAAAAGAGACAACCAAGATTGATGTAGAGAATGAGTAGATGACTTTGTCCCACTTCGTCCAAATCCGTGGATGATCGGTTAATGAAGTTGCCACTCGAATCGGGTGATGGAATGAAATGAGCTGTGAAATTCCATACACCCCAAAATCTATCATAATCTTTTTACCAAATGAAAACATCAAGTGAGTTAGTGTGAGAGAGAGGGGAGGGGACTGGCCATTATATAGGAGTGAGGGGTGAGTATAGGAGAGGGGGAGGTAACCACAAGAGAAAAGATCAAGGGAAAATATCCTAAGCAAGAACAAAATGCATTAATGAAAAGGATGACACATCTAAACCTAGTCATCAATTCATTAAATGCAAAGATGAGTCACCCGCCACCTCATCACCCTAGTCACCATTTCTAGAACCTTCTAGAAGCATGACTCACCCTCATCCAAGAAAAGATAAATCCGTCTTTAACCGAATGTTAAAAGACGGCTGATAGAAAACTGGAAACTGGCAACTTCCAAAAGTGATCCTGAAACGACTTTCAGGATAACCCCGTATCTATATAAATATACCCACATTTTTATTACGACTGAATACAAATGCAACTGAGACAAAGATATTATAACTTCTTAATATAATACTCGGATCCGGCTTAAACCAAAGCCGACCAGTATCATCTGCCCGAAAAATAACACCTGCGTAAACGCACGTGCATTTTTCGAACCCTGCCATAAAACCATACGGCCTCTACAACGTTTCGCTCGAACTTGGGAAACTGTCTGTGGGGGACTCTAATGACTCGTCAGTACCCTGGCAGTGGTTTTAACCACAAACCGTCAGCGGCACTAGCTATGCGTAACGGCTGCCCATGGACTGACCTCAAGGGAGGCCGATGAGCGAACTCATCCAGAAACCCTACTGAGCCTAACAGTGACAATGTATATACAGTCCGGTCCGTTCGTCTATGAGTATCGCATATCTGTCTAGGGGGCTAGTAACGTCAGACCCCCAATAGCAGTATAAGTCATATCGGAGTGTAGCCCAATAACACCCTGAGATACTACTGGAGTGCCTACCAGTAAATCTCCTGCCACGGCCGTGGAATTTGTGTAATGGCTCTCCTAGACACAGCACGATCTCGCCCCCAATACCGGGAGAGACGAATCCCCTGCCGATCCGCTCAGGTGCCTCTATATGGCTCGGGACTGTACCCAAAATCTACCTGTTTGCACCACTCATTTGAGCCGTGGTAGGGTAGAAATCAAAGCACAGTGGGAACTTATACGAGACAAATGACGACCTCAGGTCGATGAACTAACCTGTACACATGTCACCAGGGAACTGCTATCTGACGATATGTATAATACCAACTAGCAGATTCCCGGCGAGTCCTGTCCGGTGTACTCATAACCCAATGAGCACCTGTATACATCTTAGGTGATCCAACTGACACCAGTGGCTTGTGAGACCGGCCATCGCCCCTCATCGGGGTCTCGACTGTACACACTAGTCTACTCCGGAGTATCGATGCCCTGTCTCGAAACTCCCACGACTAGGGACCACAATTAAGGATATGCATATAAACTACCCAACTCTCACGTATATGATTGCCATCATACTGTTGGTAGTAAAGCAAGATCCTAAGGGCTCTATCAAAGTGTAACATGTAATCAGTCACCTGAACATGTACACGACTGATAAAGGCAAACTAGATCGCATACTATCATCTCGAGTAAGACTGTCCTACCGGTATAGGTCCTCCGCAATCATTGCAATCACGTACCTGCGATCCAATAATTGACTCTGATGGCACTATCTCCAACAATCTCCCACTTGCACTTAAGGCTAATTATTGCAATGCCGACTACTCACAGCCCGTGTGAAACCGAACATCCAACTCCTCTACTAATCAGTTTCACAAAGCCCGTTTGTAAAACTATTGTGTTCGAGAAATAGCCTCAGTAAGTGGATCCGCCTAGAAGTTTCTTTCTATGTCTCTCTTAATCTCAAGTTCGCGGAGAAAGCCATCTCCCGAATTGAGTAATACCCGTCTTAGAATATGTCTGGATATCTGATGGGACCTAGTTCATAAATGAACTCCAAATCCAAACTTCTTAGACTGTATCGATCACTGAATTTAATCAGTATCCGGCACCATGCCTCCCACAGTATCCTCTTGGACCACCTGTCCATAATACTGTCCTTCGTCAGAGGGAAAACTATAACTCTGACAATCACTCTGTCAACCATGTCACCTTTGAAGCTTGGAATGATAACCGTCTCCCAAAAGAGGCTGCCGTCATCAAATCCGTAGAACAAGTACTTATGTTCTAAAACTGCTTCCTTATGTTTTTCCAGGATTGGATTAATACAAACTTATTGCATCTAGTGCAAAAACAACATTTGGTGTGGTACTTGACATCTCATGATTGACTCAATTGCCTAATCAAGTGATCTGCCAATCATGCACATCCCTCTCCCCTTCAGTCTGTGAGACACCTTTAGAGAGGGTGATTCCATCACCTCCAGGTACACGACCATGCTAGGAGTCATCTATTCTAAAAACCATTAGAATACTGTCAAAGTACCTACATTGGGAAACTACCCAAATCCAGATCTAAAACCATAGATCTAGAAACCAGAATGTCAAATATTATATCCATATCCTGTCTGGAGAAACAACTGTGTGACGACCACAGTACAACCGATCGTAGTTTAGGAATTTTACTTCCTACTCTGTGTATGTCATCCAGATACCATAACATCACACCCTACTACCTTCTTAACAGATCCATCCCCTATTCTGATTGAAATCAAACCCATGACTGTCACATCAAAATTAGATGATCTATCTCCGCTATAACTGCTCAAGTTAATAAATAGACATAAGCATCTTGCCCACTATGCTTCTGCTGCTCCCATTGACTACGACAACCCTCCTACCGGGTCTCATAACATGGAACAACAGTAGTGTCAAGTCAGGATAGATAAGAACCTCCCTGTCACCGTCCTTGAGGCTACCGGAGTACCTCTCGGGTGTCCGAGGTTACCCACCATATCTGCGGAGTGGCTAATGGAATGTCAAACCCGATTGAATATATAAGTCCTATTAAATTTTCCGTAATCGTTTGCGGTTCTGGAATCACTTCCAGTTCTACCATACTCCCACTACTGTTTTCTGAAAAAAGTCCATTTTACTAAAACTGTGGCGAGTCAAGAACAATACACTATTGATCTTCCAAATGATAGAATATCAACCCTCGTCATAGCCAGGGTCAACCCACAAACAGCCATTACAGAAACGTGCCCTGAGTTATCCAGAGTCTGGTTTTAAGCATTAGCTGGACAACTCCCCATAGCTTAACATCTTTTAAGGTACAAACTATCCTATATCCAATATAGAAACTTTGGCACTTTATTTAATTAGAACCAGATTCAAATCATGCAGCTGTCTCCAGTGCATATCAACTTAATGGAAAGAGGCTAATCAGCATTACTCAACTTAGGAATCCATCCAATTATGAGTAACCTGAAAGAGAAACACGTTTCTCAAAACCATCACTATCATCTGAATACCAATCACAAGAATTTACATCTTCGATCTCTTTGAAGAATCCCGATACTTGTGACACCTGCTTCTCTACTTTATTCTTATACCCACAACTTCTCAAAACTTAGACCTTGTATTTCTACGAAACACTTGTCTAAATACTAGAGAAGTTATAAGTAAGCAGAACATAGTACGAGGACCTACCCCTTTGTCCTGATGGACACTGGACAACATACAATACTCTGTATAAGTCCGCTGAGTTAAGCAACTCATAACCTGTGCGTCGTAGGTTGAAAACTGTACCCTGGCGATTTCCTCAAATATCACCAATTACAACGAATTCCGATATAACGAGGATGATCACCTAATTCCTAATAACTTACTCCCACTCATCATCTGTAAAACCATACAGATATGAGAATGAAACCTGGTAAATACATACCCTTGGAGTAAGTATTTAATCGGGAAAACAGTTTTCCTTTAACAATGCACTGAAACATGAAAATGTTTCCTAGGGGTATCTTGGTATACATAGTAATGCCTCTTCCATAATCCAATTCATGACTTCAACCGTATATTTTATTGCCATCTCTCCAAATCCCTTTATTTGTCTTTAGTCGTTACCTTCTGCACACCATCGTTAGGCTAAATGGTTTTCTTCCTTCCCTACCGTTCGGCACCAGCTTATGGTTTGGAAGAAGACTATCCAGTAAGCATAATATGTGTACCCTCCTAAACCAAGGAGTACTCGCATCTTGAGAGAAGGTGATGATAAAAGACATCTGAATAATACCTTATTCTTTTAAAGGTGAAAATAGGAGTGGCGATGAAGTACGCGGTTTGGTCGTGAATGATAACAGTCGCAACTTACTTCGCCCTCTTTCTAATCCCTTTATTTTGTCTTTAGTTATTTCCTTCTGCACACCCTACTTAGGCTAATTGGTTTTCTTCATTCCCTACCTTTCGGCACCTGCCTATGGTTTGGAAGAAGACTATCCAATATGCGTAATAGGTGTACTCTCCTAAATCAAGGAGCCCTCGCAACCTGAGAGAAGGTGATAATAAAAGACAACTGAATAAACCAATTCTATTTCTCCTGAACCTTGATCCATCCTCGAAGAACTCCCTCCGAGTTTGTATATAACCATACGATGGATTTATCCAATGGAAGTGGATGTCCGTAGTAATACGGGTGTTCTGAGAAATACAAAGGGTAAAAGAAGGAGTGGCAATGACTTATACAACTTAGACAATCCAAAAACCAGTATTTTAAGAAGGTTCGGTCAACTTGGTCACTGAGTCATAGTCTAGGGTCGGTCAAAGGTCGCTGCTAAAGAGAGAGAGAAAAGAAACACTCTGCGTGCACTCTAACCTAGATCAGAATGGTTATCACTTTATCTAATCCGGAAACCTCCCACTGTCCTATCAAATTCTCCTCCAAACCTAAAGAAGAATCAATCGAGATCACCCGAAGAGTAAACCAACTCATCAGTGGGAATCGGGATCCAACTCTCATCGCATGATAACGTGATGGAATACATCCACGTTACTCATACTCCAGAAGGTATGCGCATACTTGGCAAGTTTCAGTTTCTTTAGAAACTCCCGATATGATTTTTGCCCCGTGCTCTTATAACCTTGGCGTTAGGTCAAAATGTCATAAGTCACACGCCAAGTTCTACCCGTCACTATCTTGTTAATTTGAACCCATCCGCACATGCCCTTGGCGTTAGGTCAAAATGGCAGAACGGCTGTCCCAAACCAACTCATCTATCTATGCAACAATTGAATACCCAGCAGCTACCAAACACTATGCCTTGGCGTTAGGTCAAAATACATAGCTTGAATACTACTGAATACCCAAAAGAAGTGACGGAGGGCTACGGCTGGATTTTGGCGAAAAACCTTTAAAGTAGTGAACTTGATATCGCTGAAGGAACCTGATAGCTTTTTTTAAAATATAGTGGCGAAAACCTTTTGCTAAAGAGGTCACTCCCGGTGAAGGGATCTCGGCTCTTTCCTCGTGGAATGAGGTGCAGGATATTCCACTGAATACCGTGATGTAAAGCAACTTGTAATCGACTATAGTGAAGTTATTACCCGACGCAAACTTCTGCCCAAGGGGTCAGTCCCGGTGAAGGGATATCGGCCTTTGCCCCGTCGAATGAGGTGCAGGATATTCCACTAAATACCGCTATGCAAAACAAAAGGAAACGTCTTTGCAATAACATTTTTTAAATTTGTTCCAACAACTTTAAACAGGTTTGTTTTACTTTGCATTGATCAGAATCAACGCAGTCTCATCAATTAATCACACCAGAAAAGAACGAAAATAAAATGTACGTATATGCCATCCGCATTCGTCACTGGGTCCCGTCATCACCCGTTAGGTTACTTAACTAATGACAGAGCGAGGACTGGACTAGCGTGGGTGTAAAACATATACAACATCTAATAGTATATAAACCAATATACAATAATCGCTCCAGGCGTGATAATATGCAACATTACAGAAAAGTAATAAGCATCACAGAACAATACAGATAATCTGGGATCCCCGTGTTTCACAGAGCCGCTGGTAAAACCCGACGTTCCCCTGTCGTGTGGATAGCCTGTGCAATGAAACCTAGACCCCTACGGGTGCGGCAAGTTAACCGCCAAAACCTGAAGCGAAGCAGCCCCCTACAGCAAAGTGAATGGACCACCCTGCACTTCACGGAATCCAGTAATCTTGGGCACCCTTCCTTGGGTCAACCTGTACCCCCTACGAGTACGGCGAATAGTCTGCCAATTTTAGAGTGGGGCCCGTCTGCCTCTCAAAGCCATGAGATGCGGACCCGTTGCCCCCCAGAACCCGGCTATCCGTGCACTCCGTCGCGGGGTAAAACCTAGTACAGTAATGAAAAATAGTACAACAGGTACATCGACCGTAACCTGGTCGTGCCCCAAAAGAATATTATACAACAGGCAGTGACGGCAGTTCACAAGTTGGACGCTCGCCCCGCAATATCAAATGTACAAATAAACTCAAACTGCACTACCATTGCACACTGCTATACACCACGACAAATCCGCAACATCACAGCACATCACATAACATCAACGCGAAAGTCACGTTCGCAAACCCGTCTAAAAGAACTATAGCAATCAGACGCGTTTTACCGATCAAATGACATTCCCGGTCGGAGATATAATGTAAGCACTGTAAACTAACATGTTTAAATTTCGATCGACTAAATATCACAAAGTGGGCCCCACGAACAACTGGTGAACAGTAAAAAAATCTGGGCCCAAAAGATATGTACCAAAAACCCCAATTTCCAGAGAAGAATACACTGTGCAAGTTTGGGGGCATGATCACTCAGAACGGCCGCGGATGTGCGGCCAAACCATGGGTTTGGCCGCGATTCCGCGGCAGTCTTGTCGATTCATGTGCCCAAATTTGTACGGTGTTCTTAAAAAACCCTGCACAGTTTTCTGAGATATGTAGAATAATTTTAGGAAATCATTTAAAATCGACAGAAACCGTGAACTTGGATTTTGCAGTTTTTGATTTCCGGTTCGATCGATGTTTTAAACGCGTTAGCACAAATTAGTAAAGCAAAATGGTGAGGCTTTGATACCACTATAAGTCTACGTTAGCGCCCCGGCCGTCTACAGACGCCAAATGCGGAACAAAAACTTTTTAACTGGCGCTATCGTATACTTTAACCCGGATCTGCCATTATTGCTAAACTAACAAACTGTAAAGAGTGTAGAAAGGTTATACCGAACGATCCGAGTCCTTCGTTCTTTAACCATCATCCCACGCTCCGCTGCGGCTACTCTGATCTCATCGATCTCCAATCTGCTCGTCCAGGTGGCACCACGTCACTGATTCTTTAAACGGGCTCCCGCCTCTGACTCGAGGCAACCCGGTCGTCAAGTTTGCTAAAAGAGATGACCAAGATTGATGTAGAGAATGAGTAGATGACTTTGTCCCACTTCGTCCAAATCCGTGGACGATCGGTTAATGAAGTTGCCACTCGAATCGGGTGATGGAATGAAATGAGCTGTGAAATTCCATACACCCCAAAATCTATCATAATCTTTTTACCAAATGAAAACATCAAGTGAGTTAGTGTGAGAGAGAGGGGAAGGGGCCGGCCACTATATAGGAGTGGGGGGGTGAGTGTAGGAGAGGGGGAGGTAACCACAAGAGAAAAGATCAAGGGAAAATATCCTAAGCAAGAACAAAATGCATTAATGAAAAGGATGACACATCTAAACCTAGTCATCAATTCATTAAATGCAAAGATGAGTCACCCGCCACCTCATCACCCTAGTCACCATTTCTAGAACCTTCTAGAAGCATGACTCACCCTCATCCAAGAAAAGATAAATCCGTCTTTAACCGAATGTTAAAAGACGGCTGATAGAAAACTGGAAACTGGCAACTTCCAAAAGTGATCCTGAAACGACTTTCAGGATAACCCCGTATCTATATAAATATACCCGCATTTTTATTACGACCGAATACAAATGCAACTGAGACAAAGATATTATATCTTCTCAATATAATACTCGGATCCGGCTTAAACCAAAGCCGACCAGTATCATCTGCCCGAAAAATAACACCTGCGTAAACGCACGTGCATTTTCCGAACCCTGCCATAAAACCATACGGCCTCTACAACGTTTCGCCTGAACTTGGGAAACTGTCTGTGGGGGACTCTAATGACTCGTCAGTACCCTGGCAGTGGTTTTAACCACAAACCGTCAGCGGCACTAGCTATGCGTAACGGCTGCCCATGGACTGACCTCAAGGGAGGCCGATGAGCGAACTCATCCAGAAACCCTACTGAGCCTAACAGTGACAATGTATATACAGTCCGGTCCGTTCGTCTATGAGTATCGCATATCTGCCTAGGGGGCTAATAACGTCAGACCCCCAATAGCAGTATAAGTCATGTCGGAGTGTAGCCCAATAACACCCTGAGATACTACTGGAGTGCCTACCAGTAAATCTCCTGCCACGGCCATGGGCTTTGTGTAATGGCTCTCCTAGACACAGCACGATCTCGCCCCCAATACCGGGAGAGACGAATCCCCTGCCGATCCGCTTACGTGCCTCCATATGGCTGGGGACTGTACCCAAAATCTACCTATTTAGACGACTCCTTTGAGCCGTGGTAGGGTAGAAATCAAAGCACAGTGGGAACTCATACGAGACAAATGACGACCTCAGGTCGATGAACTAACCTGTACACATGTCACCAGGGAACTGCTATCTGACGATATGTATAATACCAACTAGCAGATTCCCAGCGAGTCCTATCCGGTGTACTCATAACCCAATGAGCACCTGTATACATCTTAGGTGATCCAACTGACACCAGTGGCTTGTGAGACCGGCCACCGCCCCTCGTCGGGGTCTCGACTGTACACACTAGTCTACTCCGGAGTATCGATGCCCTGTCTCGAAACTCCCACGACTAGGGACCACAATTAAGGATATGCATATAAACTACCCAACTCTCACGTATATGATCGCCATTATACTATTGGTAGTAAAGCAAGATCATAAGGGCTCTATCAAAGTGTAACATGTAATCAGTCACCTGAACATGTACATGACTGATAAAGGCAAACCAGATCGCATACTATCATCTCGAGTAAGACTGTCCTACCGGTATAGGTCCTCCGCAATCATTGCAATCACGTACCTGCGATCCAATAATTGACTCTGAGGGCACTATCTCCAACAACAACATCCTAGCGCACCTGAGAAAGCCACCCTCGCACCTCAGCATTCTTGACGCCCTCTTATTATCACAAGAAGCGAGAGATTCATTAATCAAGGCGCTACAAGAGCCCGAGGGCTTCCAAGCCTTCCTCGTCGAAGAAAGGATGAAGGATGAACAGGAAGAAGTGCACACGGCCGATATCACTTTCGGTGACGAAGACCTGCTCCTTAGGACGTGCGATCACAACCGTCCCCTATACGTCTCTGGATATTGCTACGATATAAAGATAGGCAAAATCTTGGTTGACAATGGATCTTCCGTTAATCTCCTCAACGTGCGAGAGTTAAAGGAAATCTGCACGAGCATCCAACACCTTGCTCGGGACAAGATCACCATCTCCGGGTTCGACTCCCAATCATCAAGAACTCTTGGGTCTGTGATACTGACGCTACGCTTCGGACTGCTCGTCACAGACATTAAGATTCACGTCATAGATGCCAAGACTTGCTACAATGCTCTGCTCGGTCGTCCTTGGTTACATGAGTACAACATCATCCCATCTACACAACATCAGTGTATGAAGTATTTCAAGGATGGTCTCGAGTATACCGTAACAGGTGAGCTAAACCCATTCTCCGTGAACGAAGTCCGCAAATACGAAGATGCAAAGTACTTTTTGCCAGATTTCGAGGATACAGAGAGATGTCGCAAACCGAAGAACAAAGCCGCTGCCACCATTCCTATTTTTGGGAGTGATACCGAAGAAGAAGAAGAGATAGTTTACTCTGGACCGTCTTGACGCAACGACCCGGGACCGTCCGCTCCCATACTGATCTTCGGAAGCGATTCGGAGGATAAGGTTAATGCTGTGTTCTCCAGTCGGCCGCCAATACAAGAATTCCCTGGTGATGATCAGAGTTTGCAAATCACCATGATTCCGTGGGAGCACTACAAAGATCTTGACGCGCTTGAAGCTCACAACGTGCAAGACCTGCAGACGTTTTACGTCCCTCCCAAGCGAAAAGGCGATCTTATTCTATCGATCCTCGGAAACAAGAGTGGAGAAAGAGATCTGGCATGGCGCAGATTCTACACTTGACAAGCTTCAACCCATCCGTTTGCCCAGATATTACACAAACGGATTGAAAAGTCTATTGAAGCGCCAAGTGGTACCCTTAAAACAGACTACTCGACAAGCTCGATTCTATAACAGGATTTGGGATGTCCCTAGGACTCACCGCAAATTGCTCAACGGGAGAATGGAAACGCTTGGGCTTGGATACGTGAGAGCCGGGAAACGGGAATGAGTCCACGGTAGCTACGCCATATATAACTTCGATGAAGAAGAGGACGCCCTGTCAGGAAATGCCAACCCCTCATCAAAACTAGATCCCGCGATCGAGGTGCCGAGTCCGTCGTTTGAAGAACGAATGGACAAGCTTATCAGGAAAGCGTGTCAAAAAGCTCGGGACGACCATAATCGCGAGATGGCCATCTACGAGAGAGCCAGGACACAACGTCTGTTTCAACAGGCTGCAAAAGACGAAGATGCTCCTCCCTGTTGACTTGTTGCGCAAAAAGCCCAACTCAGAGGCAGAAGTAAGTCAAAAAGCAGAAAAGGAGGTCGACGACGACAATGCAGGATCAAAGAGTTATGTGATCGGGTATTGCGCGGTTCGGATTTGTCCCTCATGAAGAAAATGAGTCGAGCGTATTCTTTCCCTCAAGACAAGACACGGAAGATACTTGACCTCGCTTTAAAACATCGAATGATTACACTTCCGGAGTCTAAACACCCTGAGCAAGCTAACGAGGTCTCTCATCCGGGCTATTGTTCTTATCACTGAGCCATAAGACACCCTATCGAAGACTGCTTCACCTTCAAGAACTGGGTCAAAGACCAATATCAGCAAGGTAGGTTTGCTTTATCCAGCAGCTGGAGGGTAACGCCGCCACAAAAGCACGAACCCAAAGCCACAAGGGCAGAACCAGATCCACATCGGTCTTGGAAGCGAGCTCGTACCTGTCATATGATAACGGTATCAAAAGAAGAGCCCGAGAACATGAATGACCTTCCCTGGTGCTTTGAAAACAGCAATGACGACAAGGTAATCTCAGAATTTCCGCCAGCGCCAAAAGAGCTGGAAGATGGCATACATACTACTACAGATAACCTCAGGAAAATTGAGTTGGGAACGACGAACGACCCGCGTCCGACATTCGTCAGCGAGCTGCTGTCTGAAGAAAGGGTGGCTGCGTTAAAAGATGTGCTTATGCGGCATAGAGATTGTTTCGCATGAAACTATTCTGAAATGCCAGGACTAGATCCAGAAATAGCTGTCCATAAATTAGCGATATCCCCGGACATTAAGCCAGTCAAACAGGTGCCGAGGAGAATGCGGCTCGAGCTTGAGATGAGCATCAATGCCGAAGTCAAGAAGTTGATCGATTCTGGGTTTATCCAAGAAGTTCAATATCCTGACTGGATCGCCAACATCGTCCCGGTAATGAAGAAAAATGGGATAGTGCACATATGCGTGGACTTCCGGGATCTCAATAAAGCTTGTCCGAAAGACGATTTTCCAGTACCGATAACCGAGCTGATGATAGATAACACGTCCGCTCACGAGATTTTCTCTTTCATGGACGGCTCATCAGGGTACAATAAGATAAAGATGCACCCCGAAGACCAGAAGCATACCGCTTTTCGGACCCCTCTGGGAATATTCTGCTACAAGGTGATGCCCTTCGGTCTAAAGAACGCCGGTGCCGCCTATCAAAGGGCCATGACGAAGATCTTCGATGACCTTATACATGAAATCGTTGAATGCTATATCGACGACCTCGTGGTGAAAAGCAAATCATACGAGGAACATCTCGAGCATCTGAAGACCGTATTTCAACGCCTTCGGCAATACAACTTGAAGATGAACCCTCTCAAATGCGCGTTCGGGGTGTCCTCAGGAAAATTCCTAGGATTCATTGTCCGGCACCGAGGCATTGAGATAGATCTGTCGAAGATCAAGACGATCATGGAAATGCCACCGCCAAGGACTCTCAAACAATTGCGGTCTCTCCAGGGGAAGCTCGCGTACATCCGGCGATTTATAGCCAACCTTTCAGGCAAATGCCGCCCCTACAGTCACCTGATGAAGAAGGGAGCCCCGTTCGTCTGGGATCACAAATGCCAAGGCGCGCTGGACGAGATCAAGCAATACCTGCAGAACCCGCCGGTGTTGGCTGCTCCGGTCAAAGGAAAGCCCCTCATTCTTTATACAACCGCCCTCGAAGGTTCCTTAGGCGCATTATGGGCTCAAGAGAACGATCAAGGGAAAGAAAGAGCACTCTACTACTTAAGTCGAGTTCTACTGGGGGCAGAAAGCAACTATTCCCCCATCGAAAAACATTGCCTGGCATTGATCTTTGCGATAACCAAGCTCAGGCACTATGCGTTGGCGCACGAAGTCCGTCTCATATCGAAAGTGGACCCCCTTAAATATTTGATGTCGAAGGCCATATTGATGGGGCGACTCTCTAATTAGGCCCTACTCTTAATGGAGTTCTCGATAACCTATCAGCCTCTCAAGGCAGTGAAAGGCCAGGCCATTGCCGACTTCCTCGCTGAACATCCGATACCTGCCGATTCTCCTCTGAATTGCGATCTGCCAGACGAACATGCGTTTGACGCGATCGACGGTGGTGATACCCGATGGGAGCTTTATTTCGATGGAGCGTCTTCCATGAAGAAGCGCAAACAAAACACACCCATAATCAAATCAGGGGTAGGTCTCATCTTCGTAACTCCACAAGGGGGGATAATGCGCTTTGCGTTCTCCTTGACAGAGCCGAGGACAAACAACGAGGCTGAATACGAAGCTTTGATAGCAGGCCTCGAGATCGCCATCGACATGGGAATTGAAAACCTCCTTATATACGGAGATTCCCAATTGGTCATCAGCCAAGTAAATGGCGATTACCAAACATGCAAGCCAGAGCTGGTAAAGTATAGCGAGAGAGTACAGCGACTACTGACTCAAATCCCTTCCTACACCTTGGAAAGCATACCGCGTGCCGAAAATAGTAAAGCGGATGCATTAGCCAAGCTTGCTAAAGAACTAGCCGACGAGAACCTCGATGACGTAAGAATCGTGGTACAAAGCCGTCGAGTACTTGCCCCTGCAGAAATATCTTCGGAGTCACCCGAAGAAAGGGGAGCAACTGAGCAGACGGCCCTGCAAATAAATGACCAAGAGAAGGTTGAAGATTGGAGAGAAGTCTTCATAGACTACTTTAAATCCCGTCGAACGCCAGAAGATGCGTCCTCAAGACATCAGCTTGTGAAACGAGCTCTGTCCTTCGCCTTCGTCAATAATACTCTGTACAAGAGGTCATTTGACTCTCTGTGGTTGAGATGCCTGGAACCTGATGAAGCGAAAAGAGTCGTTCAGGAAGTTCACGACGGACTCTGCGGTTCTCACCAAGCAGGCCCGAAGATGAAATTGAAAATTAAACGGCTGGGCTACTACTGGCCAACGATGATTCAGGACTACCTTGAATATGTGAAGCAATGCCACTCATGCCAAATCCATGGGGACTTCATCCATCAGCATCCAAATTCATTACATCCAACGGTGGCTAGCTGGCCGTTCGAAATGTGGGGGACTGACATAATCGGCCCCATCGAACCAGCATCATCCAGGCGACATCGTTTTATCCTGGCGACGATTGATTACTTCTCCAAATGGGCAGAAGCAGTACCGTTAAGGGAAGTGAAGACGGAAAATATTCTCCATTTCTTCAAGATGCACGTCATTTATCGGTTTGGAACTCCGCGACGGATCATTTCCGATAACGGGCCAGCCTACAGAAGCCACAAGATTAGTCGCTTCGCGCAGCAACACAACATAGACTGGAGATATTCCTCAGTTTATAATCCATGAGCTAACGGTCTAGCTGAGGCTTTCAACAAAACCTTGACAAAGATCGTGAAGAAGATGGTGCCCCGAAACAAAAAGGACTGGCACGAGAGGCTGCAAGAAGCTCTTTGGGCGTATCGGACTACGTTCAAGACAGCCACGAACACAACGCTATATGCGTTGGTATTCGGTACGGAAGTGGTACTCCCCCTCGAGATAGAGTTACCTTCTCTACGAGTGGCAGTCCACTACGAGCTGACGGACGAAGAAAATGCTCACCTTCCGCTTAAGGAGCTTGACGCCCTTGATGAAACCCGGCTCATAGCGCAACAAAATTTGGAGGCTTACAAAGCAAAGATGATGCACTCATATGAAAGATTGACCAAGCCGAGGACATTCCGCCAAGGCGAACTGGTGCTAGTGGTCAAAAGACCTATGATCCCCAATCGCGCCAAGCGGGGAAAATTCGAGCCGAACTATGAAGGCCCGTACATAATAGACAAGGTCTACCAGGGTGGAGCGTATCTGCTCATGGATATGTATGGTGAAAGACCTTTCAGACCAATAAACGGTCGCTTCCTAAAGAAATACTATGCTTTACGGTTTAAGGCCTAGGTCAATGATAGGTGACGACGACCATGTCCGCTCGCTATCTTCCTAAGCCCGAACTCTAAGTAGTAACCGGCTTACTTTACAGCGGACCGAAATGTCCTTAAACTAACGACGGACCGAAACGTCCTTAAACTAATAACGGACCGAAAACGTCCTTAAACTAACAATGGACCACTATGTCCTAAAACTGGCTGTTGACCGAGATGTCGATAAACTACGGTGGATTGCAGCATCTCAAAGCCGATACAAAAAATATATATATATATATAAAAGAAAAAATAAAATAAAATAAAAAACGGTATGTCCATAAACGAAATGGGCACGGATGAAAACCCGAAAGGGCTCCGTGAGTAAAAACAGCAGGGTTACCGGCGAGTGTTTGTGAAAACCCGAAAGGGCACTTGCAGGGTCCTCACGATCTTGTAAGGAGAAACCACCCGCGTGAGATCCTTACGACTCACAAGGGAGCAACACACTTAGGAGTCCTCATGATTCTTAAGGAGAAATTACACTTGCGAGATCCTCACGACTCGTAAGGAGAACTCTCTTATGGGACCCTCACGGCTTATAAGACTTGAAAGTCTTAAGTTACAGAGACCTGAACCTGTTCTTAAGCAACCCCCACAAACTTCGATATTGTCCTACAATTGGCTCAATACTGACCCTTATATACAATCCACGGGCGCGAATAAACACTTTCCTAACCAAGTCCCATCCGTGACTAGGGATATGTTCATATGGCAAACAACCCTTGTAAGTCCTCTCGACTTATAAGGAGAAAACCTTTTTGTAAGATCCTTATGACTTGCAAGAGGACATGCAGTTAGGAATCCTCACGATTCCCAAGGAGAAAACACACCTGCAAGATCCTCACGACTTGTAGGGAGAAATACCTTTGTGAGACCCTTACGGCTCATGAAGTCAAAAGCCTTAGTCGACAGGACCCTTAACCCTGTTTACTAAGCCACCTTTGTTCAACATCAACAGAGGCAAATGATGATTCGCTCCTGGCAACATCGTAGTTGTAGTGGTGCTGATGCCGAAATCGGTGTCTAAAATCCAACCTTGCAGCGAAAAGGCTAGCGAGCCACACATGCATACGAAATAGCCGAAATGATGGGGCAACTTGCAACAAAAAGTAGCAAGTAAAAATGTATGCATGAAAAATAGCCGAAATGATTGGGCAACTCGCAATAAAAAGCAGTGAGTAAAGATAAAACAAATAGCCGAAATGATTGGGCACCGCGAAAAATAGCCGAAATGATGGGGCAATCGCAACCTTCGCGATGTAAAAGCTGAAATGATAGAGCATCGCGGAAAAAGAAATAAAATAAAAATGAAATTTACGCCCTACAGGTGATGTTACATCTATCCCTGTATACAATCCAGGGGCGCAAACAAAGAAGGGATCATACTCCTCCCCCAGGTTTCATCATAAGAAGAAGCCAAATCTCGACGGGCCGCAAGTGATCTAGAGATCGTCTCAACACTCGTCTTGTGACAACGGACACAACTTCAAGCGAAGTGGAATAGCGGCAACTCCCAGTTCTATGGCTCGGCGATATACAGATCACCAAGAGTCAAACCTTCATTCCGTGAAATACGGATACAATCAGCAAAATTCCTGGTTATGTGGAACGCGGATAACGTCACTCTTTGACCCCGTGGATAACGTACAGAGCGGATCCTGGTCCTCGTAGAGCACGGCAGTGAACCCGTGTGAAGCATCTAGAGTGGAGCTTAGTCCTCGCCAAACACGCCAGTGAACCCGTGCGAAGCATCTAGAGCAAGATTCCTGGTTTCGTGGAACACGGATAACGTCACTCTTTGACCCCATGGAAAATGTCCAGAGCGGATCCTGGTCCTCGCAGAGCACGGCAGTGAACCCGTGTGAAGCATCTAGAGCAGAGCCTAGTCCTTGCCGAACACGGCAGTGAACCCGTGCGAAGCATCTAGAGCAAGATTCCTGGTTTCGTGGAACGCGGATAACGTCACTCTTTGACCCCGTGGAAAACGTCCAGAGCGGATCCTGGTCCTCGCAGAGCACGGCAGTGAACCCGTGTGAAGCATCCAGAGCGGAGCCTAGTACTCGCCGAACATGGTAGTGAACCCGTGCGAAGCATCTAGTGCAAGATTCCTGGTTTCGTGGAACGCGGATAACGTCACTCTTTGAACCCATGGAAAACGTCCAGAGCGGATCCTGGTCCTTGCAGAGCACGGCAGTGAACCCGTGTGAAGCATCCAGAGCGGAGCCTAGTCCTCGCCGAACACGGCAGTGAACCCGTGCGAAGCATCTAGAGCAAAATTCCTGGTTTCGTGGAACGCGGATAACGTCACTCTTTGCCCCCATGGAAAACGTCCAGAACGGAGCCTGGTCCTCGCAGAACACGGCAATGAACCGATGGAAAGCATCCAGAGCAAAATTTCTGGTCACGTGGAACGCAGATAACGTCACTCTTTGACCCCGTGGAAAACGTCCAGAGCGGAGCCTGGTCCTCGCAGAACACGGCAATGAACCCGTGGAAATCATCCAGAGCAAAATTCCTGATCACGTGGAACGCGGATAACATCACTCTTTGACCCCGTGGAAAACGTCCAGAGCGAAGCCTGGTCCTCGCAGAACATGACAGTGAACCCGTGGAAATCATCCAGAGCAAAATTCCTGGTCACGTGGAACGCGGATAACGTCACTCATTGACCCCGTGGAAAACGTCCAGAGCGGATCCTGGTCCTCGTAGAGCACGGCAGTGAACCCGTGTGAAGCATCCAGAGCGGAGCCTAGTCCTCGCCGAACACGGCAGTGAACCCGTGTGAAGCATCTAGAGCAAAATTCCTGGTCACGTGGAACACGGATAACGTCACTCTTTGACCCTGTGGAAAACGTCCAGAGCGGATCCTGGTCCTCACAGAGCACGGCAGTGAACCCGTATGAAGCATCCAGAGCGGAGCCTAGTCCTCACCGAGCACAGCAGTGAACCCGTATGAAGCATCTAGTGCAAAATTCCTGGTCACGTGGAATGCGGATAACGTCACTCTTTAACCCCATAGAAAACACCCAGAGTAGAGCCTGGTCCTCGCCAAGCACGGCAGTGAACCCGTGTGAAGCATCCAGAGCAAACACCGGACTGTGGAGTCCTTAAAATCCACGGACTATGATGTCCTTAACCTTGACCGTAATGTCTTAAAACTAACGATCAACCATGATGATTCTAGACTGATTTTACCTTGGTTAAAGGGTACATCTCTTCACTCCTTTGATATTTGGCGTTGTAATTCCTCAACGTCTTCAAAGAGGTGACGGGTCCCAGAAACCACGCGTTCGTGGACTGTGGAGTCCTTAAATCCACGGATTATGAATCCTTAACCTTGACCGAGATCTCTTAAAACTAACATTGGACTGTGGAGTCCTTAAATCCACGGACTATGAGGTCCTTAAGCTTGACCGTGACGTCTTAAAACTAACATCGGACGGTGGAGCCCTTAAACCCACGGACTATGAATCCTTAACCTTGACCGAGATGTCTTAAAACTAACATCGGACTGTGGAGTCCTTAAATCCACGGACTATGAGGTCCTTAACCTTGACCGAGATGTCTTAAAACTAATATCGGACTGTGGAGTCCTTAAATCCACGGACTATGAGGTCCTAAACCTTGACCGAGATGTCTTAAAACTAGCATCGGACTGTGGAGTCCTTAAATTCATGGACTATGAGGTCCTTAACCTTGACCGAGATGTCTTAAAACTAACATCAGACTGTGGAGTCCTTAAATCCACGGACTATGACATCCTTAACCTTGACCGAGATGTCTTAAAACTAACAACGGACTGTGGAGTCTTTAAATCCACGGACTATGACGTCCTTAACCTTGACTGTGATGTCTTAAAACTAACGCTGGACTGTGGAGTCCTTAAACCCATGGACTATGAGGTCCTTAACCTTGACCGTGATGTCTTTAAACTACGGTACCCTAGAGAACATCCCAAAGCAACCCCCGACCCCGTGAAATACGGATAAGGGTGACTGCACCCAGCACTTGCGGGTCCTCACGACCCGTAAGGAAGAAAACTCTTTTGTGAGATCCTTACGACTCCCAAGGGAAAACCCGCTTAAGAATCCTTACGATTCTTAAGGAGAACTTACACCTACAAGATCCTCTCGACCTGTAAGGAGAAAAACTCTTTATGAGACCCCCGCGGCTCATAAAGCTCAAAAGTCTCAGGAGGCAGATCTTAACCCTGAATCCTAAGTCATCGCTACCCTGCAAGTAGGCCAAGATAAATTGTCCACAGAACAAGTTCAATTAAGAGGGACACACCATTAAAAAAATATATGTCTTTATTCATGAAACAAAATGGATACAAAGTACAATTCGTGAAAGAACAAAAAGAAAATACTCTCGTTCAGGAGTATGTACAAAAAGAAAGGAAAAGATACAAGTTTTTCAAGCCGGCGGGCGATTTAGCAATTTCGCTAGCTCATCCTGCTTTTGCTGGGCCATAGCTTCATGATTCAGGATCGCCAGAAGACGAGCCTCCGCCTGAGCCTGCTGGGCCTGATATGAGGCAAGGCGACCTTCGAGCTCCTTCTCGGTAGCTTTGTGGGCCTCGACTCTTTCGCGAGTAAACTCGGCGGCCTTGTCGATGGCCACTACCTCCTTGATGGCCTCTTGAAGCACTCGCCAAAGTTCATACGCTTTGTTGGCCTTGGCAGTAAAATTAGCTTGAAGCTCGTTCAGCGCCTTAGAAGTCAGCTCCCTCTCTGAGAATTTGCGGCCAAGCCTCTTCTCGCATGATGCCATGTTTGCCGCGCACCGTGCTATCAGCCCCCGCAACTCTGCCTTTGCATCCACGGCCTCCGAGGAAAGGCAGGAACACTCAAGGGCATGCAAGAAAGCCTCCACCTGCCGACAGAACTCCACCCAGACTCGCACCACCTCTTCGCTATGGTAGGTGGCAAGAAAAGGAAGAGAACCGTTAGCTACAGCGGCAAATGCTTTAGCTTTGGTTCCGCTGCCAGCACGAAGCTCCTCGATCAAAGACGACAAGGAGACAAGGCTTAACTGGGCCAAGCGCTCTGAGGCTCGCAAAGCATAGGGGCCGGGCGGCATAGCGATACGCGATTCCAGCGCTATGGGGGCTGGCAGGGCTGTTCGGATTTGGAAAATGTCAGTAAAACTCTTAAGCAAAGGAACAAGTGGGACCATATTGAGACGTCACTTACCTACAGTCATGCAAGAAGGAGCTGAAGGCTCCCCTGGACCCTCGAGAATCTCAACCTCGTCATCGGCCTCCAGAACTGTAAAAGACGTCAATGTCATTTCGCAAAATAGCGACAATGCTATAATAAAAAATGGCGAACGGCGCTAACCTTGCCCAGAGGAAAGGACAATGCGCTGAGGGGAGATCGCCTGCGGAGCCGCCATCTCCAATAGACGCTAAAACGATTGCCAGGGAGACAAATCAGCGATAGAGGCCGCCAGCCCACGCAATTCTGAGAAAACAAAAGAGTTCAGAAAACAGAAAGATTGCTAATTTAAAATGTAGAAGGTTACCTTCAACACTCCTCCCATTCTGAGTCAGGGGGATGGCGGCTTCAACGGCCTTCGCCATGATCTCCGGCTCCAGCAAAGGGAGGGTAGTCCCGACTACCTCTCCTCCGGCCTCTGGGCCGCCCGCAGGAAGAGTCATTGGGGCGGCAACTCCCAAAGGAGCCTCTACCAAAGGAGCAAGCGCTCCGTGATCAAGAACCGCCACTGGAGGCTCTAAGGCAAGAGGAACAGCCTCGTCAACCCCCTCCCCATCGAGCAAGGCTGCATCAGGAATGTCAACGGGCTTTAGCATCAACAAGCCCGTAGGAAACTCCCCCATCGCTGAAGACTCTGCACAATTCATGCAAGAATAAGGATACATGCAGGGATAAACAATCTGAAATGCTACAAAGAAGTATAAAAGCATACCAATGCGTAGCGAAGCCTTCAATATGGCTCCTTCAAGCTGATGCTCCTTCTCAAGGAGGCATGCTCGCCGGGGTTCAAGGGTGGACTCATGGCCGCCGGTCCATAAGGAGAGTGCATCCGCGGCATCCTCCGAAGCAGCCTGCTTCAGGGCCCGTTCTCCCCATTCCTCCAAACGGCCAATAAACCACCGCCGGATCCATGAGGGGTCTTCATAGAAGATCACGGCAGGATAGGGTTTCTTCGGAACCCTTGCGTTCTGAGACTCATCTTTAGAACGTATTATGGCCTCAGCCAATTGTACGGCCTCCTCTGTAGCCGAGCCCGGGAAGAGAAGACCAGCGTCCGACTCTTGCACGACCAACGGCTCATCTGGAAGTATGGGCTCAGACTCCGTTAAACAATCAAGTAAGTTGGTGGCCACCCTCCTCCGCCTCTTAGATCCAGAACCGGCCGCCGAAGATGACCGTTTCTTCTCACCCGAAGCCTTGGTGCGGCGGCGGCCCATGTCACCTTCAACACCCTCATCCCTATTACCCTCACTTGGTGCCACAACCGAGGATGACACTGCCATTGTCGATGCCAATGGGGGTGAGGCTGCCTCGGGTGGTGGCGCTGCTACCGGAGCCCGTCTACCCCGCAACCGAGTACCCAGGGGCATACCAGCTGTTGGAGTAAGATCCACCCCCGACTCCCCCGAAATAAGTGCGGTGCCGGTATCCTTCAGAGGAAAGCTGACCGGGGTGCGCGGTCGCAGCGTAGCTCCCGTGGTCGGAACCTGAGTAGGGGCACCATGACCAAGAAGCACCCTCCTTTCCTCAAGAATAATCGGGTTGACTCAATGGAGATACCAACCCGTGAACGATCCCACGCATCGGGGCATGTACTCACCATCGGGGATCATGAACTGAGAACCCGTGTTCAGCCTCACAAAATGATGGGCGACATCTCGAACGGCCTCGAGCGAAGGAACCGGCGCGACTATGAAAGACTCAAACGGGACACCCTGATCATAACCAAACTGCCGGGCAAAGCGGTGCGGATTGTACCGCATGAAGAGGGCCGCGCTATCCTGACGGAATACTAGGTAGCCTGGTCTGATTGCGTATAAGCGCGCGGCCTCCCAGGGCTTCAAAGAGGGCGCGATATCTATTGATCGGTCCCAAAGCGGCTGGGCTGAACCCGTGAAAGAAGATAAGACCCGATCATTAAAAACCAACCCGCTAGCAGTAGCATAAGGAGAAATCAACGGCCGAATAGCCCCGAATTGAGTTGGGTCAACGGCAGAAGCATCCACCAATCGCATATGCCTCGGGAAGGTATAAGCGTCATAGAATGCGGGCCTTTGATGCATAGCAAAAGCACCCAAGATGTGCATTTCGATCCAAGACGTAAAGTAGTGAAGCGAGAAATTTACCACATCTATGCCAGGGCTGGAAGTATTAGCTGCAGCGCCCAACCCGTGATAGAGATGCGCCAATGCCGGGATGCCAATGGCCAGCCGCGTTCCCTCAGTTATGCGGTGAGCCGGATAGATGACCGAAGCTCTCATAAAGCGGCGATGCATACGGATGACAAACCAGCTGAGCCAGACACTGATAAACCCAACGAAGAACGTCTCCTTATCCATGCCGGGAGCTGCAATGGATTCGAAAGACATCGGCGACATTATAGGGATGTAGTACCGCGGTAGATCCGATTCATTGGTCGGCAGCTTCTTCGGACCAAACCAAAAGGGGTCTTTAATATTTGCGAACTTCGGAGCTGCCTTCGACAAGATGCCCTCGCGAAGGAAACAGGAAATGAAGCTCTTAAAAGTCATACCCTGCTCCTCAGATTCGGTGAATAATCGATCAAAGACACCTAGCACATTGATCAAGCTGGGACGCTTGTGGCGGACGGCGTTCTCGGCAGACAAGCCGTCAAGCGGTGCGGGCTCGAGTTCAAAAACGTATTCATCAGAGGGCAGCAACTCCTCATAAAGTGTCCCTCGAATTGGCAGCCCCGAGATCTCATAAAACTCCCCCAAAGAGATCGAAACCTCTCTGTCCCCCAGAAGAAAAGTGTTGGTGGGGAGATTCCATTGATTCAAGAACGCCTTCACCCACCAGACATGTGGGGATTGATAATGGAAGAGCGACGCATATATCGCTTGGTTAAGCCCGACCTTCTGCAGCCGCGCACGATGGGTAGCAAGGATATAGCGAGCCCAGAGAAGGTAGCCTGTGGGGTGTCGAGGAGTGAGCCCTATCTTATAAATCTGTCCCCATGGGTGGGCCTCACCCTGACAAATGCGTTGTCCCAGGATATCTATAGCTGGGATCGGGTGGTTCGAGATACCGGTTGTTGAAGGCTCGAGCCGTCCCGTTGGAGTCTAATTTGGCATCTCCACAGCGAAAACCGTCCTCGGAGGGTCCATCGGCAAGAACGGGAAAGTAGGCTCCGTCGGCACTTCACAGAGGAAACTCCGGCGACCTCGGATGATATGACTGTACCAAGTTCCCCGTAGAAGTAAGCTGGTGCAGTTCGAGTCATGAGCCCGGATCATCGCCATCGCTTCCTCGTCGGATGGTGATCTAGGAAAAGCGGTCTCCGAACGAGTGAAGGGAAAGCACGGAACAGAAGCCATCGCACCTGAAATCAAACAAAGGAAACTGTCAAAAGCAAAGCCAGCAATATATATATATATATATATATATATATATATATATATATATATATATGAGCATAACTATATATATGAAGACAGTTGAAGAAAGCGACATCAGACTCTTTTTATGGGGCCATTGGCTACAAAACACATGGGCCCTACAGAATCAGGTTGACGGCTCGTTAATAATGAGGCCAAGCAATTATAATGAGACAAAGGGAATATTCTTATTAAATAAACAGGGGACTTCAAGTAACCCTACACACTCCCCTAAAAGAAATCCACCTTGGACTCTACAACAAATCAAACAGGATCAAGGGAATTAAATTCCCACAGAAGACATCATTGCAAGCTGCTTCATCATTGATTACAGAAGGACAACCCAAGGCAAGAAAACCCTAAGAAGCCTCCATGGGAAGAACTTAGTTCTTCGTAGGAATTAAATTCCTTTTGAAAAAGGGAATTAAATTCCCAGAAACATTTTTTTTGGATGGAGTTAAATTCCATGGGTTTGAACTGTCGCCATCATCTCCCTAAAGATCATATGAACCCTAAGAGATCTACTGTTCGAAGATTAAGTGGTTTTCTATTTTTTGTTGATGAACTTGAAGGAAATGGGTTCATGTTAAAAGGGTGAAACCCTTGATGTGGATTTAAAATCCGGAGAATGTTATGTATGAAAGTTCTTCGTTCGCTCAGGATGATTACCTGAGGAAAAAGAATCGGTCAACAGAGTTAAACTCTGGAAAAATTTTGGAACAGAGAACTAAGCTCTGGAAAGGAGAATTAAATTCTCAGAAAGAAAAGTATGCAAGGAGGAAGATGAGCAAAGTGGAGGCACTTCTGAAAAGACATGGGCATTTATAGGATAGGATGGAAAACGCTTCATCTACCCTACTCCCAAGACAGATCCGACGGTCACAAAAATGACAGCGTTGCATTCACGCGCAGACATGTGAGAACAACATTGTGGGGGCATTTGTTCCCTGATTAAAAATCAGAAAAAGCTTCAGAGGAAGTATCACGTGCTAGCACGTGACCAGTGGTCACGTGTTGGCACGTGACGTTTAAAGCAGCGGCAAAAAAGACATTCATCCCCTGATTAAAAATCAAGAAAAAGCTTCAGAAGAGGCATCACGTGCTCACACATGACTAGTGGTCACGTGTTGGCACGTGATGGTTAAGCAGTGGCCAGAGGACAGAGCGCAGAAGAAGAGAAGCCCATTCCAGGGGTCACGTGCCCACACGTGACCAGGGGTCACGTGGCCACACGTGACCGGCTTTAAAAGCCTTATTCTTTGACAGAATTAAATTCTGAGGGAAGATCTTTCAAATCTTTCCAAAATGAAAAAGGATTATCTGAAACCGTTGGATTAAAAATCTAAAGGTGATTAAATATCACCAATTTATGGAAAAATCTTGGACTTGGAAAGATTTTCCCCTAAATCTAACCGAAATAACAAAGAGATATCTTTGGATTTAAAATCCAATGGTGAATAAAATTCACCTAACAATCTAAAGGCCCAGATTAATGATAAATATAAATTAAATCTCTCAATGAACAAATCAAATCTCTCAATGAGAGATTTATTAAACAGATTGATTCTTTTCCTTCTCCTATAAATAGGAGCCAAGAAAAGAAGAGGGGGGATTTTTGGACCTTTTCTTTTGATACACACAGAGAGAGAGATATAGAGCCTTTGATTCTCTACAAAAGGAAAACCTTAGGTAAGAAAAGAAAAGGGAGGTTTCAAAGGAGAATTTAATTCTCAAAAGAGTTTAACTCTTATATAGAGAAAGGAACTTAGTTCTTTCTCTGGTTGAGGATCTGCAAAGTGCACATCTCCCCATGAACTGAGAATTTAATTCTCATTGGGTTGAGATCCAGCCATGCAGATCTAAAACACAGAGGAGGAACTGAGTTTGGAGAATTTAATTCTCACAGAATTACAGGAATTTTAATTCCTTCGAGATAAAATTAGGGTTTAACCCTAGGAATTTAATTCCTTCAGAATGGACAGAACTAGGGTTAACCCTAATCGAGAACCTAATTCTCTCAAAATCACAGGAATTTAATTCCTCTAAAGTTTATTGTTAGGGTTTAACCCTATGAAGAATTTAATTCTTAAAAGATGAACAGATCTTTAAAACATGCAAAGAACCAGAGTCACGTGCTACCACGTGACCACTGCAAAGATCCACAGAAAAGAACTTTGAAGCAACACCTCACGTGTTACCACGTGACTCCTGCAAAGATCCATAAAAAAGAACTTTGAGGCAATGCCTCACGTACCCCACGTGATCTCTAAAGCATACAGAGAAAAAGGCAAAAGAAACAGAAAAGAGTTCTAGGGCGCCCTCACGTGTCAACACGTGACCCCTGATGAACATTCTAACAGATCAAAGCGTGAGCCCCCATCACGTGCCCACACGTGATAGCTTTCAGAATTAAAAGTGTTAAACACTTATCTGTAGAACAAAATAAAGGGAAGCAGGGTGCCCTCACGTGCTACCACGTGACCCCTTGGCTGAAACTTTAACAGACAAACACCCAAATTCCCATCACGTGACAGCACGTGATACTTCAAAGTATTCAATACTTTTGACTGAATAAAATAAGAGGAATCAGGGCGCTCTCACGTGTCCACACGTGACCCCTCTCTCCTTAGTGTTTAACACTAACCTGGAGATTTTGTCCCCAGTGTTTAACACTGATTTTCTTAGTGTTTAACACTAATTGGAAAACTCTATTTGCAGTGTTTAACACGGATTTGCTTAGTATTTAACACTAATTTGAAAACTTAACTGGGCCAATGGGCTCATAATATAATAATTGATCTTAGTTTCCAAATTGGACTACAGATCACTTAATCTACCTTGGTTTAAGGGTACATCTCTTCACTCCTTTGATACTTGGCGTTGTAATTCCTCAACGTCTTCAAAGAGGTGATGGGTCCCAATGACCACACATTGATACGGACTGTGGGGTCCTTAAACTCATAGACTATGAGGTCCTTAACCTTGACCGTAATGTCTTAAAACTAACGCCGGACTGTGGGGTCCTTAAACCCTCGGACTATGACGTCCTTAACCTTGACCGGAATGTCTTAAAACTAACAGCGGACTATGACGTCCTTAACCTTGACCGTGATGTCTTAAAACTAACATCGGAATGTGGAATCCTTAAATCCATGGACTACGACGTCCTTAACCTTGACCGCAATGTCTTAAAACTAACACTGGACCACAATGTCCTTAAACTACCTATTGACCGCAATGTCACTAAACTAAACAACAGAGCTCCTCTAATCGCTCTCTTGTCGGATCTAAACGATCCCGTTAAGTTGATCTTAGTCTAAAACTAGACTAACGTATCCTTAACAAACGTTTAAGTCGATCTTAGTCTCAAACGAGACTAACGTATCCTTAAACCCAAACCCCCAAACCTAAGATAATACAGATTTAGACTAGTCCACGCCCTACGGGCGATGACATAACTCAGTCTCCGTATACAATCCACGGAAAACCAAACACAAATCAAACACACACGACACGAAGTGACCATCTGGAGAAGGAGAAAGTTGTTACCGCGACGCGGTAGCGTAATTAACTGCAGGGGCTTGCGCCTGCAGGGAAGAGCGTCCCCACAATCAAAAACCCCTCAAGCGAGGGGGAATCTGATGAAGTCTGCTACATCGGACGCATCCGTTTAAACCTTCGATACATGGTGCCATAAATCAACTTGGCATCTTCGGAGAAGTAGACGGATAACACCAATTAGCATCTGCCCCGAATCTCAGGCAAGACCGTCCATATCTTGGCCGTCTTTGGGAGGGGAACAAGCTCAGTCTAGGAGATGTTAAGAGGAGTGTACTCCTGAAACTTCGGCGAATATGGTTTTGGCCGGTCGACCCTCTTCTTCTCTTCTCTGCCACTCTACTTTTTGTCGGCTTGGTCGTCCCGGGGCAGGTTGGCGTTCACCTCCGACTCGAGTTGGATCTCCCGCTCGGTCCAAGCTTTTACCTCGGCCATGGTCTTAGGTTGCGCTAATTCAAAATAGCGGAGCCACTCTTTGTGTCTAAGACCCAACCTTAGTGCGGTGATGACAGTTTCATCCCGGTGCTCGGGGACCTCGAGGAGAGCATTGTAGAAACGAGTGACATATCCCTTAAAGGATTCCTTGTCCCTGCTCTTTATGGTGAACATGTAGTTAACCGTTCTCTTCTATCGCCTGTTCCCGACGAAGTGACCGAGGAACTGGGTGGCCAACTCATCAAAGGTCGAGATAGAGCATGGCGCCAGACCCCGGAACCAGTCCTGACCCTCATGGATGAGGGTGGTGGGAAAAGCCCGGCATTGAGCTGCGTCCGAGTTATCCTGGAAGCCCATGCCCGCCGTAAATGTGTCCAAGTGATCCTTCGGGTTGGACTTCCCATCGAAGAGGGCCACCTTAGACGGCTTGTTTCTGGACGAGACGTGTACGGCCGGTAACTCCTTGGTGAAGGGCTTTGTGAGTGAGTGGGCGGAGTACCTGGCTCCTTCACCGGATGAATGCCCCTCCCGCCGTATGCCCTCGATTTTCTTTTCGAGGGCTTCAAGACGATTGTGATACCCCGAGGAGTCGGCACAGTCAGAGTGGTGGCCATTTCTGCTACTGGTCTGTGCGGTGGTGCGGCTTCGATTCTGCTCTATCAAATTTCTCAGATCCTCAGGCGATGTCCTTTTGGAGTAGCCTTGAAGCGAGCTGTTTGCGTGGTCCCGGCAAGGATGAGGGCGTCGATCTTGCTTGGAAGCAGGCGAGCTGACCGACACCTCATCGGGTGGCGCGGGAGCATGGTGGCCATTGGGGCGAGGGCCTCTTTCCCGAGACCGTGGCGTGGAGCCGTGCGGTGCCCAGCGGGTCATGGAATCAGTCACCGCGTGGGAGCCGCGGTTGCCGGAATTGGCACGTCCATGGTCGGTGGCGCCGAGGTGAGCAATGTTGTCCGCCCTTCTGCGGACGTCGTGATCCCGAGGACCGGAAAATGCGATCTAGGGGGCCGGGCCTGCCGCTTGAACGTGGATGAGCGTGTCCACCATCGACATGAGTCAGTCGATCCGGGCCGATAAGGCATTGACGATGTTTGGAGAGGGCGTAGAACCATCCGCGCCTCCGTTGTGGGGGAGGCGGCGGCTTGTACTGGGATCGTTACGGTTCTCGCTCGCCATTACATCGAAGGCGGAAGATCAACTTTAATGGGTGGAAGAAACTTTTCGAGATTCCCACAGACGGCGCCAACTGATGGAGGTCTTGATCTCCTTCAGATGCTGTCCTCCGTCGATCTGTCGCGAGCATTGTTGAATGGTTGAGATTTGAGTTGAAGGTTGTTTCCTTGAGCCTGTGGATCTCAATGGGTTGAGTTTGAGATAGAAGCCAAGCTATCTGCAAAGAAGTCCCGGGGTGGGTGACCACCGTAGGACCCTCCGACGATCAAGTTAGCCGAGGAATTTGAGCAGAGTAGTGGCTTATTGGATTCAAGTGTTACCAGAGTCGTCTGAGAGAGGGTTTTTTATAGTGGTTATATGGAGAGAGCAAGTGCGAGATCTTCACCTTCGGTTACGCCCCTGACGTTATGCCTGCGTGAATGACAGGATCCCTCCATTAATGACAGGATATGTTCATAACAGAATTTTGCATTATTATATTCCCCATTCTTAATCATATTGCAAATAAATAGGTGCTTTTGATCCAAGTCTGCTAAATAATTGCAGGTTACAGGTTCTCAAAACAATACAGTGAAATTCAGGAAAAGACGCTACAAATGTGAGACTGCGACCAATAAATAGATGAATTTGTATGATACCGCCTACAGTTTAAAGAACAAATGAAGATCAATGAACAGTTCGATTGCACAAAGTACGAGGGAAGCACAAAGATTCAAGACTTCAACGCGAAGCTAACGGTAAAAGTCCACAAATTCTGCACTGTTGGAAATCTGGAAGAAAGTAGAAAAAAGTATGAAGAACCAAGTGAAGAAAACAGAAGAAAAAGGCAACATGAAGCAACCCTGGAAAGATGAGACAGAGAGCCCCCAAGATGGCCGCGGATCCGCGGCCAAACATGGCATTCTGCCGCGGATCCGCGGCCGTGCTGTGCACGTGTCGGTGCATATGTCGGTGGGTGTCGATGCATTAACCCGGCTTTTTTAGGGTAGTCTTATAATTTCAGATGTGGATCAGATGTAAACCCTAGGGTTTCTCCTATCTATAAATAGGAAAGCCTACAGCTCTTTTGGGGCATGCCTTTTTTTAATTCTAGATTAAATTTCAATTCCTTTGTAATCGTCAAGAGTGCATCAATAAAGTAAGTTAATTTTTTTATCTTGTGTTCTTCTTAATTGCAATTTTATTTCTCTGCATTTTTTTCCAGTCTTTATTTATCTGCAAGTTCATTAGTTAATTAAAAAGAAAATTTATAAAAATGAATTTTGTCGCAATTTCCCTAATGGGTGAGTAGTTCCCCACTTGTTAGGGTTAGGATTAGGTAGGTTTGAGAGATGGAAATCTCTCACTCCTTTCTTACCCTCATAACTTTATAAATTAAGACTCCATGTAAAAAAAAACACCCACCGCTCACTACGGCACCCTATCCTACGAGATAGCGGTGATTCCCTAGTTAGACCGGTGGTGGTTGATTTAAATAGAGGTTAGGGATAAGTGTTAAGAAAGGACGGACAAGGACCAAAAGGAAGAAACTATGTTTCTTCCTTGTCGTGCTAATCCCCTTTGTTAATTATTACCCTAACACCTATGTTCTTAATTAGGGCAAAGGAAGCAATGAGTAGAATTAACTTTCCAAACTAACATAATCCTAACCCTAGCAAGGTTTTAATTCAAATTAAATTCAATCTTAGATTTTATAAAATTCAAAACCTACCAAAAATAGGAATTAACTCGTTAGAACAATTAGAAAAGAACACGTTTTCCTTGTGGACCGACCCGTACTCAATCGGCTAGCTACCAAGCGACACCATTATTGATTGCGGTATTCTATTCTTTGATTTTTAAAACGCACGCAAAAGACCTCTCAATCAAATGGCGCCGTTGCCGGGGATAACGGTAGTTATTTTCTTTTTGTAATTTCGGGTTAATTAAAAATAAAAAAATCATAAAAACTGAAAAATATAAAAACAACAAAAAAATTATCATCTTGTTATTTTTTGAAGGGTTTTTGTGCGAATTGTGCAGGAACGGAAAGACGAACAGATTCAGATCTGGAGCAAGCTCGGTGAACAAATCCAGAAACAGAAGATCTGAACAGGCAGAGGAGAACATTAACAGCAAACAGAAAAATCTTGGAGGCTTGAACCACCTAACCCACCGCGGAACCGCGGTCAATTGCTTACGTCAGCTTCCCAAAATTCTCTGTAAGTATTTTTGTCCTCCCTTCTACCCTCTGTGCTCCTCTGAAAATTTTTCCTGCAGGGTTCTTTGCACAAAACTTCTTCTCCCTCTCCAATAAATCAATCTTGTGCACGATTCTTTGCGCCACAAATAAAAAAAATAATAAATTTGGCAAGTGTTTTAGATTTTTATGTGTTTACTGCTTTTCATTTTTAAAACGGACTTTTAAGGGGCTATAACACCAATCCAGATTGGGTTAGGATTTCATTACCCTTCGTAGGACCCCAAAAATCACAAAAAGCATATGCATCAACACTCGAGTTAAATAAAAAATATTTAGACTCAGCTAATAAGGACTGTCGCGCTTATTAGGATAGAGGAAGGTTGTGGGCAATCGGTCGTTTATCTAAATCTGACTTTGTAGTGCCTAGGCTAGACAAGTGGGAAAGGTAATTTTAAAAGGCCCGTCTCACGGTGATTCGTAAGCTGATCCCTCCTTTCTTTACTTGTGCTTACCGGGCCACAATTGGTGGTGAAGAGGCGACTCGAGGGATATCTCACAACTTGCCCTTTGGACCAAATAGGAGCAGTCTAGTTGACTTAGGAGACTCTAGCTCTAGACTTGATTGTGCATATTGTGATTGCTTGAAAGTGTGTCGTGGTTCCTTATAAAAAATCTTTTGCAAAACTCCTTATAAAAAAACCCGCAAAACAAAATTTTTACAAAAACTTGCCATTTTGTCGCTAGAAATCCATTGCACCCAACTTGCACCCACATTCTCTCATTGACGTTTTCTTACCCCCACCTTCTACTTGTTGACTACACTACAACTCGTTAGTGTATGTCCGGTTGGACTAGGGACACTAGCGCCCATTTAGTCCGTGTCTCGTTAGTTCCTACTGACAACGCGTTCGACTCTGAAGTCAAAATTCCCTCCACTTCTTTACCTTCATCTTCAAATTCATCATCTTCTAAGGAGATGTCGGGATTCAATCCTAACAACCCCTTACCTACTACGGGACTGATTCCACCTCAACTGGGTGTGAATAACCCACAACACCCTCCTGTTGAAGCGCCCCAACGAATCGCGCTCCAGGATCTTTTCTATCCAACCCGCACCGCACTTTCTACTTGTCTTTCACTTCCACCGGCTAATGGGGATAACTTCGAAATTAAACCCCACTTCATCAATATGTTGCCCAAATTTCACGGGCTGGAATCCGAAGATGCCTACATCTTCATTAACAAATTCCAGAATGTTTGCGCAATGATGAAGACCACCCAACTTTCCGATGATGCTATAAGGCTACGTGTCATTCCATTCACTTTATGTGACCTAGCTGAAAAGTGGCTATATAGTACAACATCGCATTCCATAAAAAGTTGGGAAGAGTTTGTTAAGCCTTTTCTAAAAAAGTTTTATGCACACCACAAGACCGTGAGAATTCGCAATGAAATTAATCAATTTTCCCAGCTTCCTTCCGAACCTTTTTGGAAGTGTTTCGAAAGATTTAAGGACTTTCTTGTTCAGTGCCCTCACAACGGTATCGAGAGATGGCAATTTTGCCAAACTTTATACGAAGGACTGAACTCAGCCACTAAGCAGTTGCTGGAAACCATTTGTCAAGGTCACTTTCTTACAAAATCTGACGAGGAAGCTTGGCAATTTCTCGACGATCTTGCTGAACAAACACTTCAGTGGGAAAGCACTAGACAAACCACTTCGTCCACTTCATCTACTTCATCCGGTTCGTCTAGGGCAGGTGTTCACCAACTTGACATGCCAATTGTAATGATAGCCGAAATGGCCGCAATTACACATAAACTAGAAGCAATTGAGAGCAAATTCTCATCACCTTCTCCTGCCCCAGCTTTACCCCCACGCACTATTTGCGCTTGTTGTTCAGATCCGTCCCATTTAACCGAAGAGTGTTCTTACAATCCACCTGTTCAAGGACAAGATCAAGTCAATGCTGCCTTTCAGCAGAGACAAAGAAATGATCCATACTCTTCGACTTATAATCCTGGTTGGAGGAACCACCCCAATTTTGCTTGGAATCAAAACCAACAATTCTAAGGCAACAACAATTTTCAGAGGCCTCCTCCACAACAACAAGCCCCTCAACAAACTCAATATCAGCAACCTTTCCAACCCCAACCGTACCAAAATAAAATGAACAATTTTGCACCAAACAACTCTTTTCCTCAAAATAATTTTGTTCAACCAAATAACGATAAGGTTTTCACGCTAGAACGAAGTCTGGATGCGTTTTTAAATAATCTACGCAATCCTCAGCCAACATCCAGTCTTCCATTCAGTTTTTGGTGCAACACACTGTATCACATGAGCAAAGCATCAAAACCATTGAAGCTCAAATTGCACAACTGAATGCTGCTCTAAGCGAGCGAGAGAAAGGGAAACTTCCATCTCAACCACTGCCAAATCCCGGTCACACACAAAATGCACATGTTTCTTATGAACAAAAAAATCATAATGTGAGTGCCGTGACTACATTGAGATCTGGAAAGGTATTGCACAACAACGTTGGTAATAATAATGACACCCCGGCCTCCGCTTCTTCTTTTTCTTCTTCATCTTCTTCATCTTCTTCAGAGCCTGTTCTTCATTCTTCACAAGGCTCTACTTCTCCTACTAATTCAAACGGACCCACATCTCACTCCACGAAACACCAACACTGGGATCCGTTCCAACTCCGCAATCTACTCCACAAACATTGGACTCAACAAATTTTCAAAATATTCCATTTCCAAACAGGTTGAGATCCAATAAACAAACTCCACAAATGGAGAAAATTATGGAGTTATTCAAACAGGTTAGCATTAACATACCTCTCTTGGATGCAATCCAACAAGTCCCTTCTTACGCTAAAATCTTGAAGGACTTATGCACCAAGAAGAGGAAATCACAGGTACCTAAGAAATTTTTCTTGGCTAGTGCAGTAAGTGATGCTCTTACCCATCCTTTACCCCCAAAAACGCAAGGACCCTGGCTGTCCTACAATTTCAATAACTATTAGGGATAAGAACATCAACCGCACACTTTTAGATCTTGGTACCAGTGTTAATTTGCTTCCTTATTCAGTATATGAACAATTAGGCGTTGGAGAGCTGAAACCCACACATTGTACTCTCCAAATGGCTGACTGATCCATCACCCATCCTAGGGGTGAGTTAGAAGATGTGTTGATTAAAGTAGAGGACTTCATTTTCCCCGTTGATTTCATTGTTATGGACACACAGCCTGCAGCTAGCCCCCGGAGTCAAATTCCAGTGATACTCGGTCGACCATTCCTTGCGACTTCTAATGCGGTGATCAGTTGTCGAAATGGTTCGATGAACCTATCTTTTAGAAACATGATAATTGAACTCAACATTTTTAAGTTGGGGAATCAGCCCTCCGAGCCTAATGCTAATATACTTGATATTTGCTCGATCCAAGAGATCACCCAGGAGGACTGTGAGTTCGAAAAATTTCTATTCGATCACAACAATTTTGACGACAATAGCGCGTTCCTCCTTGAATATGACACTGCTTTCACACCCGATAACGATTACGAGTGTTTCACTTTTTCGAACAATTTTGAAGAATCACCACCCGAGTTTGAGTACTTTAAATTTTCGGATGAATTAGCTGAACCATCCGACTCGGTTGCTTACACTCGCTTTGAACCTCTATTGGAATCTTTCGAGTTCGAGACAATTTCACCAATTTTACCTTCAATTGTTTCACCTCCAAAACTCGAACTCAAGCTATTGCCGTCTCACCTTAAATACGCTTACTTAGGTGAGAATGAGACCCTTCTTGTTATCATCTCGGCTTCTCTAGCCCCCGAGTAAGAGAAAGCCCTTTTAACGGTCTTACAAAATAATCGACAAACTTTTCGCTGGACTATGGCGGACATCAAGGGGATCAGTCCCCTAATAGTTAAACATCATATTCATATGATGGATGATGCCAAGCCAGTAAGGGATCCACAGAGACGACTAAATCCTATAATGAAGGAGGTTGTTAAAAAGGAGATTGTAAAATGTCTAGATAGTGGTATCATTTACCCTATCTCTGATAGCCAGTGGGTTAGCCCCATTCACGTTGTCCCAAAGAAATCGAGCATAACGGTCATAACTAATGAGGCGGATGAGTTAATACCTACTCGCACCCAAACTGAGTGGCGAGTTTGCATCGATTATAGAAAACTCAACGCCGCGACACAGAAAGACCACTTTCCATTACCTTTTATTGAACAAATGCTAGAACGATTGGCTGGGCATGAATTTTACTGCTTTTTGGATGGCTACTCCAGCTATAATCAAGTTCCCATCGCCGAAAAGGACCAAGACAAGACTACATTCACTTGTCCTTTTGGTACGTTTGCTTACCGTCGCATGCCCTTTGGGTTATGCAATGCATCCGCTACTTTCTAGCGGTGTATGATGGGCATTTTTTCAAACATGGTGGAAAAACTCTTGGAGATTTTTAAAGATGATTTCTCCATTTTCGACGATTCCTTTGACGGGTGTTTGCTACATTTAGACACAGTTCTTACCCGATGTAGGGATAAGAACCTCACTTTAAATTGGGAGAAATGCCACTTTATGGTATGAGAAGGTATTGTCTTAGGACATATCATCTTGCAAAATGGCATTGAGGTAGATAAAGCTAAGATTGAAGTCATTTCCAATCTTCCTCCTCCCAAGTGCGACAAAGACATTCGAGCCTTCCTTGGCCATGCCGGTTTCTATAGACGCTTCATCAAGGATTTTAGCAAGATAGCTGGACCCTTGACTCTTTTGTTGGCCAAGGACACCACTTTTGACTTTGACTCAACCTGCATGAATGTGTTCGAGTCATTGAAAAACTCACTTATTTCCGCTCTCATTCTTTCATCTCCTGACTGGACGCATCCACTTGAAATTATGTGCGATGCATCTGATTTCGCCATTAGTTCCTTGGATAGCACATAAATAAGATGCCGCATGTAATTTATTACGCTAGCCGAACCTTGAACGAGGCCCAATTAAATTACACAACAACTGAAAAAGAATTCTTAGTTGTTGTGTTTGCACTAGAAAAGTTCAGGCCATATTTAATCGGCTCTCCGGTCATCGTTTACACGGACCACTCAGCTTTTCGCCATCTTTTCACGAAGAAGGATGCTAAATCTCGGCTGATACGTTAGATCCTCTTACTGTAACAACTCCATTTTTAATGTACAAAGAATTGATTTAAATTCAATATATACTTGGAGAATTTATTGCAGCTGATATCTCTTTAAATATTTATTTCACTCCATAATTACAAGAAGGGGCTTGTAGCTCATTGGTAATACCTTGCACTGCTGAACCAAGCCATCGGAGTTCAAATCCCATGCCCCACATTATTTTTGTATTTATTTTGTTATAATTTTTTTTGGAAGTCAACGTTAAAAAGGCCATAACTCCTAAAATATGTACTGGACAACAAAAATTAAATATACCAAATTGTACCCCCGAAGAATCCCCGGCCATTGGACCACAGACTCGGCCCGACTCGGCGCCGCCGGCCGGCGACTCGGCCGACTCGGTCAGGCGCCGCCGGCCGGACTTGGCCGGACGGCCGAGTCACCAACAGAGAAAAGTTGGGTCTTGACCTGGTCCACCCTCCTGCATACTCTAAATTCTTGGATCAGTTATCATTTGGCCAATAAATCCCTTTTACTCCTATGTTTAATGAATTTTTAATGATTTTGTATATTTTTTATAATTTTTTTTATTAAAAACCCTAACCCTAGCCTAACCCTATAAAAACCCCCATACCCTCTACCCTCTCACCCTACATTCGTAAGTCCACTCTCTAAAAATTTCAAGAGAACTCGGTACGTTAGAAAACGAGCGAAAGGCGAAGCGCTGCCAAAATCGACGGCGAAATCCCGGCGATCGTACTATGACTCTTCACGACGTTTCGACGCACCGACAAACCCACTACCTTCCTAGCACTCTCTAGCGTTGTCCAAACCCGTAAGTCCCTCTTTTTCTACCTTTCTTTCTTCCATTAAAATACGATTTTTCAAACCCGACGAAAATCGGAACAAACCGATTTCCGATTCGGTTTTTCTATCAAAACTCACTTGTCACTAATTCCATAATGTTTAAACATATTCATGTTGACTACTGATCACTTAAAAACCAATTTGGATAAAGTTTCTCACATGAAATGATAACTTTTGCAAAATACCGTATTTTCGCACTTAAATACCACTATGTTTAGTTTATCACATTTAACCCTTTAATATTGCTATACCTTAAAATAGATCACGAGGTAATGACCTACCTCCACACACACGCAAATACAACCCTAATTGATATCATCAAAACTTAGAATACGATAATACAAGATTTTTCATTAAAATACCATTTTCTTTATAAACCTTTTTCTGAAAGTTCTAAGTTGTATACAATTTTATAACAAAATCTTTTAATAGGAAGATACGATATGTCATGGACATCGATCGTTTATCTAAACCTGACTTTGTGGTGTCTAGGCAAGTGTGTCTAAGGCGAGTGGTTACTTAATTAGGACCACTACTTGTAATGGAGAGCCTCCCACTCACCTGGCACTTACCTGGCCGCAATTGGCGGTGAAGAGGCAATTTGAGACTTCTAATGACGTGTCGTTTAGACCATTTAGAAATAGGCTAGTTGGCTTAGAAAACCCTATAATCTAAAATACGGAAATTTACACCCTTTTTACAAATAAATACCTTATTTTTATAAAACCGTTTTCTAAATGATTAGTATTTATTAAATCTTTGCAAAGCGCCACTACAACCCACCTTTGGGGAACTCGTTAGGGATAGTACGGTTTATCGTGCACTCTCGGGCTTAGTAATGCGAGATTCAGACCTCCGCAAGGAGCATTCGGTCTCGAAAGGTTTAGAATACGACATTTAAGAAAAATGAGATTTTTGGAAAATAAAATATTTATTAAAAATTATTCTTGTATAAACATATGTATATTTTTCATTTAAACATCTATTTTATTATAAGATAAAGTTTCCACATTTTCCTAAAAATTACTTGATTAAAAGTTACATTAAAATACCATGAATTTCAAATAAATCAATATTACAAATTAGTACCTTTATTTATGTAATTAGGATATTTTCACTAGAAATAACACTAAATAAAATCACACTCATTATAACTATAAAGACGAATAATAAATACTTGAGGTGTATCTTGAAAACTATACAAAAGTATTTTTACATAAAACCCCTTCAAGTTTTATAATTTACAATAAGGACCCTAACAATTATAGAACTTCAAATTACATTTCTTTTAGTCTGACTCAGGTTTGAGTCTGATTATTTCTGACTTGAATATGATTCAAGTCATTCTATATTCTTTAATATTCCAACTCAATATGAATACATGAATCCCAGAATCCAGTTAACAATCTATACAACTTGACTGAATCAAACCATGGATATACATCCATTATTCCGTTATTCCATTTACCTGATTATGCAGTTACAATCTGTTTACTGATATCATGTTTTTGGTCGGTCATCCAACTTACATAATACAATACAACAATACTATCAAAACACTACGGGGTTTAAGGGGTAGATTGGTACGGAAGGTGTTAAAGGTGGCACGAGGTGGTCAGATTAAGACACCTAACCTATATTCTGTTGCTGTTGTACCGTGGCTTAACGGTTCCTTGTACATTCTGTTTGCCCTGGTCTCTAGCATATAGAGACCCCTCTCGTATACACTGGCATCCTTCTGTACCAGGCTACAAACAACAGCGTTAACACAATATTCTACAATATTTTACAAGCTCTTTAGAAAATACCTCTTATCCTGTCTTTTCTAATTCTTCTTTATCTTTGGGACTTACCGAGCGACCTGTTCGCTGACGACATTCTATTTCTTTCTTCTTTGAATGTCGTCAGGTGCTTTGGACCCAGCAGAGATCGAGCCCACCGGTGAAGACTTGGAGCAGTTTCACGAAGACCCCGAGCTCTAGACATTGTACCTTGTTCTATTCAGTATTTTCATTTCCTGTTATGCCATTGTTTAGGCATCGCTTTTCATTTCAGTCGTATTTACTTTTCATGCATTGTATAAAAGAATGTTATTAATAAAGTTGTTATTTCTATATCTATTGTCTCTTGTGATTTACTTTATATTGCTTAGATACGCTTAGTGTTAGTTATATATATGCCCTAGAGGCCATTACTATACATAGGATGTATATTGTAGTGGATGCTTGGACATATATAGGGATGATTTTCTTGCTCGATATGATAGTATGCTATCTGGTTACTCTTTACCTTAACGTGTACACTGATTGTCTCTCTGTTACATGTTGGTAAAGCCCTTAGGATGTGTACTTGACTACCTGGACTATGATGCAGATCATACTAGTGGGGACATGGTAGTCCATAAGTACATCCTTCAAAGTCCCTAGTCGTAGGTGTATCGAGACGGGGCATCGATATACCAGAGTAGATTAGCGTGTAGCTTCTCGACCCATATAGATGGGCGATGGATGATCCTATATCCATTGGTGTTTGACATCAGAGATGATATACGGGTGCTCAGTGTAGACTGGATACACTGGACGGACTCGCCGAGAACTCCCAGATGGTATTATATCTTACATCAGATGGCAGTTCTCTGGTGACACTGGTGCAGGTTAGTCTGTAGACCCGAGATCGTCATAGAGTCTTGTGTGATTCCCACTGTGCTTTGATTTCCACCTTACCACGTCCAAAAGGGCGTGCAAAACGGTGGTTTTTGGGTAAAGTCTCGAATCATATGGAGGCAATGAGCGATAGGAGGGATTTCGTCTCTCCCGGTATAGGGAGTTGATGTTGCACTGTGCTCGATTGGCTATTACAGGAAGTCCTTGGCCAAGGCTGCTTTAGGGAATTACTGGTAAGTGTTACCAGTAGTTTCTCGACCCGTTATGAGCCTTATATCGACACGACTTATCGAGTTATTGGGGTGTGACGTTTACCACCCCTAGGAGAGATATGCGACATATCAGAAGAACAGACCGGACTGTACGGTAGTGTTACTGGTTGGATTCACAGGAGTGTGAGCGGGCTTGCTCGTTGATCTTCTGATCGCTCAATACCCGGGTGGCCGTTACGTTTAGCAGACCGCTTGCGTCTTGTGGGTGTTTGATATGATCATCACCTGCTGCCAGCGTATTGACGAGTCTTTAGAGTCCTACACAGGGGTTTCCTGGCTCAAGCGAAACGAAATAGGAGCACATATGAGATATGTGCGGGACCGAGAATAATACCAGTATGTGATACTGTATTCTATTCTCGCGATTTGTATCATTGGTCGGTTATATGTGATATAGCCGGGTTACCGAATCAAGTGTTGATTCGATACATTGATACACTTGATATTAGTCGGTTATATGCGATATGACCGGATCGTTAAATCAAGTGTTGATTTAATGTATAATTATATATTTAATATATTACTTTACATTAACTAGTATTGGTTCACTTAAGATTGATTTTCTTACTTGAATGTGCACATTGTTTATATGTGATATATGCAAGTGTACATGTTTGTATCATGCTTGATGATACAAACAAGTTGTGTGTATGAGACTTGAACCAAATCAAGGTTAGATTAGGGTTTACTATTTTCCTAAACAAATAAAAAAAGAGTGTGACTTTGGTCAAAGTTATCAAGCTTCATGAAGCTTGATAAACATTGACAAAGTCAACTCTCTTTGTTATTTGTTTAAGATATTAGCTAACCCAACCCTTAACCTTATGCTATGGTTAATTCTGTACATGAGTTAAGCATGAGGGCTTAACTCAACCATGGTGCCATGATTAAAAGGATAAGTATTCATATTATTCTTTTAATTCATATGATTCTTTTCTTCTTCTTCATCTTCATCAAGCTCACAAAAGCTTGAGAGCTCCAATAGTGCCATGGTAAAAAGAGTGAGAAATCCAATTCTAAAGTGAACCCACTTCCTATTTCTTCATCCTCTACCACTTGCCATGTAGTATAGGGTGTTCTCTTCACAAAGTTTTCGACCAAGTGAAGGAATAGCTTGAGTTTGAGTCTCCCCGACGTAGATCATCTTCGGCCTCGAAGTCAATGACCTAGCCTAATCATTTCTCCGACGAAACCATCGCTAAAGTCCGGGATCTCGATGATCGCAGCGGAGGGACGTCAATACGGAGCTAAAGAAGTGGAGGACCGGATCTACAAAGGTTGTAATCCCTTTCACTTATTAGCAAAGTTGTTTGCTTGCTTGTAGTTTCGCCTTTACTTCTAGTTAACGATTTATATTAGGGTTTCTCAGCACCAGAAAATTTTTGTTTGGCATGGTTGATGCCTTGTGCAACCTCTTGAGTGTGCTTAGTAACCCTACAGTGGTATCAGAGCCTAGCTTCAGCTTTAGGCGAAGTGTAGACGATGTTAGAAGTCCGATCGAACCCGAAACCCTAATCCAAAACACTTCTCTATACAATTTTTCAAAACTGGGATTTTTGTGAATTAAAAATATGCTAAAAAATCGGCAGGTTTTTGTAAGAATTACTGTGCAATACGTGGGCCCAACTCCATCAAGCCGCCGCGGAACCGCGGCCGTACCCTAGGTTGCGCGGCGATTCCGCGGCCACACTGTTGCTTCTTTGTCCATGCTTTGCACAGTAATGTCCTATATTGGTTCCTGTATTTTCTGGGTAATTTTAACTTATATTCAACAGTTGAATTTTCTGGGTTGTTTTGGGGATTCGATGATTCGATCGGATTGTTTAATTTTGTCTATGTGTTTTTCCGGATAATTTTTGAATATGTTAAAAAGTTCGACCGGATATAAATACCCACTTTTTCCCCTGTTGGGAAATTTCCAAGTGTTGGATTTTTCCATGGTTTAAGAATGTTCTAAGTAGTGCAAGTAACGCGATGGACCCTCTAGAAGACAACAAACCTTAACTCGATTATGTGACCGTCTTGAACTGCCCTTTGAACCCTAGGGTTTGGGGCAGTACGGCGTGCCACATGTGAGGCGTTGGCTTGACCCTTCTACGGCTGGACCGTTGGTACTGTGGCATGAAATAGATGTTTTTGAACTTATTTCAAGAGTTGAGCTGTTTCGGGAAAATTTGGGTGTTTGATTGTTCGATCGGAAAGTTTAACATTTTCTATTTATCTGGAATGTGATACAATATTTGGAATCCATAAGTAGTTATGAGATAAATAATTTGGATATTATAAATATAGCAGTTTAGTCTCAATTGATCGGTTGCCACGGAATTTTGATGTGATCAAAAGTCCGTCGCAATCACGTAGCATACATGGATACTCACCGGGTAAACTTAATAGACAGCCATGCCCCATAGCCCCGACCAAGTGACTGTAGGAGAACCTCGTCGCCGAAAGCATCCGTTCGGGTGCTCGCGGTAGCGGTGTTCCGCCTTGGTGCACTTCGTCGACGGTATCGGGGGTGCGGCCGTCTACTAAAGTTTGCGACGAGCATTCGATCGGTTTATCGGGAATCTTGTTGAATTGCCCGACTAGATATTGAAAAGTGTTTTCATATAGAGACTAAAATGCGGGGTTTATAATTGTCAGGCATGCGATGTCTACGAAATTCATTTGATTAGGCATGCGATGTCTAAAGAGTTTGTGGATTCCAACTGTTGTAGTTTTACACTTTCTTTTCTGTGACCGTAAGTGTAATATGTGATATCGCCGGTTTCGTTGCTATATGTCAACGACAATTGGAATGCGCATATTTACTTACGTTGATGACATGTGATGTTATGTGTTGCTGGATATGTTATATTGGATCGTCGCGTTTTGAATAGCCGGGGGTTTTATGTGAGGTGAGTGTTTTTCATTTTCATTCATGTAAAAATTATTGTATGTAATATTCTTTTATTGGGGCACTTCCAGGTTGCGAAAGATGTCACCTTTTGTATATTATTTACTTTTCCGCACTAGGATAGACCCGAGGAGGAGGGCACAAGTAACCGGGTTCTGGAGTTCAGTGGGAGACCAACTCGAGGAGTCGAGTCCGGGTCTCCTAACTCTAGAATTGGTAGGGTTGCTTGCCGCTCTCGTAGGGGTCTAGGGGTGTGGGTTTGGCTATTCATCGCGACCGTGGAATCCGTGTTTTATACATGCTCGTATTGAAAACACGGACGCCCTAGTATATCCAATATTTCATATGTTTCTTCTGCTGCGATATCTGTGATGTGATCATTTGATGTTCTGTGATAAATACTGTATATAGTATATATGATATATTATATAGACGTTACTTATGTTTTACACCCGCGCTAGGCCTGCCCCGCTCTGCCGTTAGTTACCTAACCTGACGGTGCATGAGGGGACATCGAGGCGAATGCGGATGGCATAAGTGTACGTCGTATTTATCTGTGATGTTTAGGTGATTTAAATGATGGGACTTCATTAATGTGATTAATGAAAGAAAAAGAAACCTAAAGATGTTGCGGAATCGAATTTTCAAAAACAGGTAGCTACAGTTCTTGCTTTGCATCGCGGTGTTCCTTGTAGAACATCCTGCACCTTATTCGATAAGGAAAGGACCGAAATCCCTTCACCGGGAGTGACTCCTTTAGCAATAACTGGCAGATGCTATAACCCTCGGTTTGTCTTTTGATTGCTTCTATAGTTTTTGCTTTGCACAGTGATGTATATGATATATCCTGCACCTTATTCGATGAGGAAAGGGCCGACGATCCCTTCACCGGGAGTGACCCCTTTAGCAAAACTAGAAAAGCCTAAAAAACACTCCATTTTAAAATTATTTGATTCTACAACGATATCAAGTTCATTACGCAATAGGTTTTTAGAAAAACCTGTCGTAGCCCTCCGTCATTTCAGATAAGTAGTAGTTAGTATTCGTGCTGGGTTTGTTGGCCTTTGTCAAGGCGTAGTGTGCGGTAGCTAACTGATGCTTATCTGCTTATGCATATGATGCAGATTGGGTTAGGGTAGTCGTGCGACCTTGTTGGCCTTTTTCAAGGGTCGTGCGGGTGGGTTTAATTCAATCAGGAAATGACGGGTTGAACTTGACTAGCATCCTATGGTTTGTTGGCCTTTGTCAAGGTCATAGGAGGTTAAGGGCAAAATTATCGGGAATTTCAAGTGTTGAAATTTGCAATGAGATTGCATACCTTCTATGAGATAGTTGGATCCCGATACCCACTGCGAGTAATTGTTACTCCTGGAAGAGTTTTACACATTACAATTAGCCGATCTAGTAAGTGTCTAGAAAGGTGTCAACGGGGTTACGCCTCTGGGAAAACCTGTAATTAGGTCCGTGCGAAAGCACGGGGAACCTCCCTCAAAGTACCAACACTGGCCTGGCTGAAAGATTGGCGAACTTGTAGCGTGTAATTAATCCCGGCTAGTCTTTCCTTTTAGAGTTTGAAGGAAGATTTGATAAAAACAGTGGGAGCCATCCTGATTAGATAAAATAATAACCAATCTGATTTTGCAAGAGCGCACGCAGAGTGTTTTCTTCTCTCCCTCCAGGTAGCGACCATGTCACGTCTTAATCAAGATAATAATATGGATGTATTGACCGAACCCGCTTGTTATACTGAGCTGGGGAACGTTGGTCCCGCTCCAACTTATAATTGTTATAAGACCGAGCAGGAAATTGGGGAATACCAGATTTCCCGTGCCGCCCAAACGAAGAAAGTGCATGTTGATGCATCATCTTCGGGTGTATTCATTATAGAGAACTGTTTCTCAAAAGTCCTTTACGTCCTGGGTATATGATACCGGATCAGGATCTCGCATATGTAATCTATTACATGGGCTACAGAAAAGTAAAAAACTGAGAACGGGTGATAAGTTTCATGAGGAAGAAAACGTTGCAAGTGTTGCAACCAAGTCTGTTGGTCACTGTCACCCTGTATTACCAGAATACATTAATTCTGAACAAATGTTATTAGATAGCGAACCTGATATACAAAATCATATCAGTCTCTTTATTGGTAAAGAAAGGATATAATTTTGTATTGTTGGATAATGTTTTGAACATTTCCTAAATCAAGAGTTGATCGGTTCAGGCACGTTATCTAAAAGCATTAACGTTCTAAATCAAATTACAGTTCTTAGTATATAGAACACACACAAGAGGAAGAATTCAGAAATGAACGAATCCTTCTTGAGGCATTATAGACTAGGTCATATCAATGCGACCCGACTGGCTGAAGTTACATTTTAGATGCATATTTAAATTAGTTTGAATTTACATCTTGTGAAACTTGCCAGTCATGTCACAGAGATAAGATGACCATAGCTCTGTTTATTGGAAACAGAGAAAGAGTTAGTGAACTCTTGGGATGATACATGTTGATGTATGAAGGTCCCCTGTCTACACATGCCAAGACCGGTTCTTTGTACTTCATTACATTCTCTGATAATCTCTCAAGATTCAGACATATGTTCCTGTTTAAACACAAGTCCGAAATTTTTGAGATATTCACAGAATATAAGTTAGAAGTAGAGAACCAAAATACGGGTATAAGTATTGTGTCCTTTGATGTGATCAAGGAGGAGAATACTTGAGCACGGAATTCCTGAATTATTCTAAAGGAGAATGAGATTCTCTCTCAGCATTACTCCTCCGAATACACCATAGCACGTCGGTGTATCGGGGCGGAGCAAAAACACCCTATGTGATATGGTGTGCTCTATGATGAGTACTACTGAGTTTCCTATTTCTTTTTGGGAGTTATGCACTTAAGAAGTTGCATACCTATTGAATAGGGTTCCGATCAAATCAGTTGCCTACCACTTCATATAAGATATGGAATGGGAAGAGCCCATATCTTAAGTTTGTTAAGATTTGGGGTTGTCCGGCCTATGTCTAAAGAGCAAAATCCGGACAAGCTCGAGGCAAAGTCAGATCTGTGGAAGTTTGTTGGATATCCCAAGCATACGCAAGGGAATATCTTCTACCTAACCGAGGAACAAAAATGTTTTGTTTTTCAGCATGCCACCTTTGTGAAAGGGAATTTCTTGTGAAGAAATTATTGGTAATGAGGTAGAACTGAAAACAATTCCAGCTATACAAACTGCAGCTGATGATTTGGTAGAACCAAAAGATTCAATAGCAACCAACGAACCTCAGCCTCTCCGCCGATCTAGTAGGGTTCCTCACCCACCTGAGAGATACTTCGGTTTCTCTATGATAATGGGAGTAAGGATTGCATCATGAGATGATGACCCAACTAGTTTCGGGCTGGCTATCAGGAGTAGGACTCTGTAAGAATGGCTGGATGCTTAGCGATCTGAGATGGAATCCTTATACACCAACAAAGTATGGACTTTAGTTGCTTTATCTGAAGGGTTAAATCCCCATCAGGAGCAAGTATATCTTGAGAAGATTACTTGGTGTACATGGAAAAGTTGAGACTTTCAAAGCTAGACTTGTTAAAGGTTTGCATCATTGACCAGCTATGGATTGTGATGAAACCTTTTCTAAGTACCTATGCTTAAGTCTATCCAGATCCTACTTGCCACGGCTACATACCATGACTACGATATCTGGTGGTTGGGTGTCATGACTGCTTTTCTAAATGATGTTTTAGAAGAGAGCGTCTATAAGTACACAGCCAGAGGGCTTCATAGACAGTTGAAGCAGCGGAAACGTGAGCAAGATGTTTTATGTGATAAAGCAGGCATCGCGGAGTTAGAACGTCTGTTTTGATGTGGTAGTCAAAGAGTTTGACTTCATCAAAATGGTAGATGAACCTTGTATATACAAAAAGGTAGTAGGGAGTATGGTGGTGATCCCCGTAGAGTACGTGGATGACACACTCTAGATAGGGAAGGAGTTTCCTATGCTACACTCGGTCAATCTCCACTTATCACAAGGATTCTCCATATAGGATCAAAGTGATACCTCCTAAATCCTTATTTTGGATCTATGAGATAGATCTAATTGGATGTTAGGATACTCACTAGTTGTAGTGAGTTGGTATCAATCGATCCTGGGGAGAATCACTGGAAAGGTTCCAGGGTGATAAAGACGACTGAAAGTCAGTCGTAGGCATTGTCTTTACCCTCAGTGGAGGGACGGTATGTTGGAAGAGTTCCAAGCTAGATACCGTGGCATACTAGACGATAAAGGCTGGATACATCGCTACCAAAGATGCTACCAAAGAGACAGTCTGGGTGTATATTTGTTCATGAGATGAACTTCGTTCCTTCCATTGTGTGACAATGGAGTTGTGGCTTATGCCAAGGAACGCCCGTCCTATCAGTGATCCAGACATATTCTTAGGCAGTATCACCAGATCATGGAGATGGTTGATCTCCAGAGGATCAAGGTTAGGAGAGTAGACTCAGAGGACAACACGGCGGATCCACTCACAAAGGCATTTTCCCAGAGAAAGACTTTTATGGGATGGTTGAGTATGAGATACTACAACCACTGCTATCAGATGGCCCTAGTGCAAGTGGGAGATTGTTAGTTATATATATGCCATAGAGGCCATTACTATACATAGGATGTATATTATAGTGGATGCTTGGATATATATATGGATGACTTTCTTGCTCGATATGATAGTATGCTATCTGGTTACTTTTTACCTTAACGTGTACACTGATTGTCTCTCTGTTACATGTTGGTAAAGCCCTTAGGATGTGTACTTGACTACCTGGACTATGATGCAGATCATACTAGTGGGGACATGGTAGTCCATAAGTACATCCTTCAAAGTCCCTAGTCGTGGGTGTATCGAGACGGGGTATCGATATACCAGAGTAGACTAGCGTGTAGCTTCTCGACCCATATAGATGGGCGATGGATGATCCCATATCCATTGGTGTTTGACATCAGAGATGATATACGGGTGCTCAGTGTAGACTGGGTACACTGGACGGACTCGCCGAGAACTCCCAGATGGTATTATACCTTACGTCAGATGGCAGTTCTCTGATGACACTGGTGCAGTTTAGTCTGTAGACCCGAGATCGTCATAGAGTCTTGTGTGATTCCCACTGTGCTTTGATTTCCACCTTACCACGTCCAAGAGGGCGTACAAAACGGTGGTTTTTGGGTACAGTCCCGAATCACATGGAGGCAATGAGCGATAGGAGGGGTTTCGTCTCTCCCGGTATAGGGAGTTGATGTTGCACTGTACTCGATTGGCTATAACAGGAATTCCTTGGCCAAGGATGCTTTAGGGATTTACTGATAAGTGTTACCAGTAGTTTCTCGACCCGTTATGAGCCTCATATCGACACGACTTATCGAGTTATTGGGGTCTGACGTTTACCACCCCTAGGCGAGATATGCGACATATCAGACGAACAGACCGGACTGTACGGTAGTGTTACTGGTTGGATTCACAGGAGTGTGAGCGGGCTTGCTCGTTGATCTTCTGATCGCTCAATACCCAGGTGGCGGTTACGTTTAGCAGACCGCTTACGGCTTGTGGGTGTTTGATATGATCATCACCTGCTGCCGGCGTATTGACGAGTCTTTAGAGTCCTACACAGGGGTTTCCTGGCTCAAGCAAAACGAAATAGGAGCACATATGAGATATGTGCGGGACCGAGAATAATACCAGTATGTGATACTGTATTCTATTCTCGCGATTTGTATCATTGGTCGGTTATATGTGATATAGTCGGGTTACCGAATCATGTGTTGATTCGATACATTGATACACTTGATATTAGTCGGTTATATGCGATATGACCGGATCGTTAAATCAAGTGTTGATTTAATGATTTAATGTATAATTATATATTTGATATATTACTTTACATTAACTAGTATTGGTTCACTTAAGATTGATTTTCTCACTTGAATGTGCACATTGTTTATATGTGATATATGCAAGTGTAAATGTTTGTATCATGCTTGATGATACAAACAAGTTGTGTGTATGAGACTTGAACCAAATCAAGGTTAGATTAGGGTTTACTATTTTCCTAAACAAATAACAAAAGAGTGTGACTTTGGTCAAAGTTATCAAGCTTCATGAAGCTTGATAAACATTGACAAAGTCAACTCTCTTTGTCATTTGTTTAAGATATTAGCTAACCCAACCCTTAACCTTATGATATGGTTAATTCTCTACATGAGTTAAGCATGAGGGCTTAACCCAACCATGGTGCCATGATTAGGATAAGTATTCATATTATTCTTTTAATTCATATGATTCTTTTCTTCTTCTTCATCTTCATCAAGCTCACAAAAGCTTGAGAGCTCCAATGGTGCCATGGTAAAAAGAGTGAGAAATCCAATTCTAAAGTGAATCCACTTCCTATTTCTTCATCTTCTACCACTTGCCATGTAGTATAGGGTGTTCTCTTTACAAAGTTTTCGACCAAGTGAATGAATAGCTTGAGTTTGAGTCTCCCCGACGTAGATCATGTTCGGCCTCAAAGTCAATGACCTAGCCCGATCATTTCTCCGACGAAACCATCGCTAGAGTCCGGGATCCCGATGATCGCAGCGGAGGGACGTCAACACGGAGCTAAAGAAGTGGAGGACCAGATCTACAAAGGTTGTAATCCCTTTCACTTATTAGCAAAGTTGTTTGCTTGCTTGTAGTTTCGCCTTTACTTCTAGTTAACGATCTATATTAGGGTTTCTCGGCACCGGAAATTTTTTGTTTGGCATGGTTGATGCCTTGTGCAACCTCTTAAGTGTGCCTAGTAACCCTACACTTAGCGTATGTACTTCTAAGTATATACGTAGCGGACCTCGTCGCGTCCACTTCGCCGTACACCAGGAAGCAGGGCGTGACAGGTTTTGTAGGTGGCCCATGCAGGTCAGAGCTGTATGAATCCCTATCATGCAGTTCTGGTCTGTGTGAACAACCTAAGCAATATAACACAAGAACCAGCAACTAAAACATTCTTTACAATTCATATTTCTTGAATCTTATAAACTTCTATTCCTTGAATCTTATCATTTCATTTACTTGAATCTGTCCTAACCAAAAATTTTCTTCAAGGTTATGGATTCCCCGAACAACACCAACACCAATGTCAACAACACACCTCCAGAACTACCTCTCGCACCAGCTGTTCCTGCACCACCCACCAAGCAAACAGTGCTATTTGAGGCGATTCGCAGCCTTCTTGAGGGACATCAACAACTACTGAACCGTCCTGAAACCGACGCACCGGGAGTAAAGCAATTCAGGGCTTTACATTCCAAGCAGTTCTCTGGTAAAGGAAGCCCTCTTGAAGCTGAAGAATGGGCACAAAGCATCGAAGACGATCTGGCAGCAGCTCAAGTGCCAGACATCGCTTGGGTCTGTATGGCGAAACTACAGCTCACGGACAATGCTCGCAACTGGTGGAAGGCGGAAGAAAGCCGTCTGGTACAGCCGATTGAATGGAAGACTTTTCGTGAGAAGTTCGATGCGAAATACTTCCCTGTGACTGCCAGGTTTGCAATGGAGCAGCAGTTCATTCATCTACAACAGGGTTCAATGTGGGACAAATCAGTAGATGGATACGATGCTGAATTCACCATGTTAAGCCGGTAAGATATGTCACAATAGTTCAATTTTTAAATATCACATACTACACAGCTAACACAATCTTTAAGCAGATTCGCAGCACACTTGATACCGACGGACGAGATCAGAGCCCGTCGCTTTCAACAAGGACTGGACATGGAGATTCAGGCTGCTCTATCCACGGGAAAATTTTTGACTCATGAGGATGCTCTAGAAGATGCCCGCAGCTATGAGGCAGTGATAAAAGTAAGGGGCAGACCTCAATCTGCAGGAGTCAAGCGCCCTGCCAACCAGATGGTAGGTGGAGCCTCGTCCAGGCCACCTTTCGTGCCAAGGCGACCCGGAGTACCAACCCATCATCCCAGCCCAGCCTTTTGCACCTACTGCAATAGAACTGGACATATGATGAAGGACTGCCATCGAGCCAACCGCCTTTGCTTAGTCTGCGGCTCAGCTACTCACGATATTGGGTCTTGTCCCCAAAGACAGAATTCAGTTGCTGCACCCAGGCCAGCAATTACTTATCCGCAGCGACCATCTCTTCAGGCACCTGCTCCCAGACCTGCACTACCTGCACCACCCAGAGGACCACAAGCTGCACCACCTCCTCGTCAGTTCCATTAAGCTCAAATGAATGTTCCGAGGAATGCTCCTCAGGCCAGGAGGAATGTACCCAAGCGCCAGGCTTTCACGATGTCCGTGGAAGAAGCTGAGGCCACTGGCCAAGTCATCACCGGTAAACTTTTCTTTTCAAACTTTGCTTTTCTATTCTGCAACTTAGTTACATATTTCCTATACCTAAAACAAATCCCACATACCTTAGGTACAATCTTAGTATCCTCAATCCCTGCACTTGCACTGTTTGATACTGGAGCATCACATTGCTTTATGTCGCAACGGTTTGTCCGAACCCATGCGATTCCAGTTTCACCGCTTGTATCTAGCTGGAATGTCAGTTCCGGAAATGGCATTCTAAAGGCAACTATGGGATACAGCATGTGTCCATTTGTCGTCTGCAGTCGAGAGTTTTATGCTGACTTCAAAGTGCTGGACATACCGAACTTCGATGTGGTTCTAGGAATGGATTGGCTTGGAACTTTTTATGCTACCATAGACTGTCGTCAAAGGAGGGTAGCATTCGAGATCACAGACCATCCGGTCTTCTATTTCAAAAGCGGAGACCGTACACTGGGGCCAAGTACCTACAAAGCGAAGCCAAGAGAAGCAGTAGTTGCAGCAGCTCAAGCGGAGGAAGAATCAAGACCAGATGTGGTTCGAGAGTTCGACGATGTATTTCCTGACGATATATCAGGTTTGCCTCCCGACCGAGCTCTTGAATTCAGTATTGATTTAGTACCAGGAGCACAACCGGTTATCAAAGCACCCTATCGTTTAAGTCCAGAAGGTTTGAAGGAAGTCCGAACACAGTTGGACGAATTAATGGCGAAAGGATGGATTCGTCCCAGCACTTCAAGTTGGGGATCACCTGTATTACTTGTGAAGAAGAAGGAAGGTTCATACAGAATGTGCATCGATTACAAAGCCTTGAACGAAGTCACTATAAAGAACAAGTATCCACTCCCGAGCATCGATGATTTACTCGATCAGTTAAGTGGATCTTGTGTTTTCTCTAAACTAGATCTTCGTTCAGGTTATCATCAAGTGAAGGTCAAGGAAGCTGATATTCACAAAACAGCTTTCAGAACTCGCTATGGACATTACGAATTTCTAGTGATGCCATTTGGAGTGACCAACGCACCCGCAATATTCATGAACCTTATGAATCAAGTTTTCCGGGAGTACCTAGACAGGTTTATTGTCATCTTCATCGACGACATCCTGGTGTATTCCAAGAGTCGGAAAGAGCATGCAGAATATCTACGAATTGTCCTAGAAACTCTTCGACAACATCAGCTTTATGCCAAGTACAGCAAGTGCGAGTTTTGGCTAAATCAAGTTGGTTTTCTTAGACATATCGTATCAGGAGAAGGAATCTCTGTAGATCCAGTGAAAGTTTCGGCAGTTAGCGAATGGCCTACACCAAAGTCAGTGAAGGATATTCGAAGTTTCTTGGGTTTAGCTGGATATTACAGAAGGTTTATTGAAGGCTTTTCGAAGATAGCAACGCCCCTGACCAAGCTCACACGTAAAGATGAAGAATTTGTGTGGTCAGAAGCATGCGAACAAGCTTTCATATAACTCAAGTCAAGGTTGACATCAGCACCTATTCTCGTCATACCGGATCAATCTGGATGATTCGAAGTGCATTTCGATGCATCCGGTAAGGGATTAGGCTGTGTTCTACATCAGCACGGTAAGGTTGTGGCATGTGCTTCAAGACAGCTGAAGATTCACGAGCGCAATTATCCGATGCATGATTTGGAGTTGGCAGCCGTCATCTTTGCTCTAAAGATTTTGCGTCATTACCTACTTGGTGAACGAGTGAACATCTACACAGATCATAAGAGCCTGAAGTACGTGTTTACTCAGAAGGAGTTGAATATGCGGCAGAGAAGATGGTTAGAACTCATGGCGGACTTTGACGTCAACTTGCAATATCACCCAGGGAAGGTGAATATAGTACCTGATGCTCTTAGTCGCCAACCATTAGCAATGAATCTCACCGCTCAGTGGAAGCTTCAACAAGACTTGCATCAGATGGAGATTGAAGTAGTCATGATAGGTAATGCTTCAAGTTTGATGAATTTACAAGTTCAATCAACCATTGTCAATCAGATCAAAGCAGCTCAAGCCAGCGATGCTAAGTTGCAAAAGATCAGAGAACAAGTGGAGAATGGACTCAGAATAGACTTCATCATCCATGAAGACGGATCTTTGAGATACGGCAGCAGATTGTGTGTACCAAAAGGGCCTGTTCGGGAAGAGTTAATGAAAGAAGCCCACAACTCTCCCTACTCAGTACATCCTAGAGGTACCAAAATGTACAAAGATCTACATCAGAATTATTGGTGGCATGGAATGAAGCGTGAAGTAGCCATAAGCGTCGCAAAATGCTTAGTGTGTCAGCAAGTAAAGGCTGAACATCACAGAACTGCTGGATTACTTCAACCGTTACCAATCCCAGAATGGAAGTGGCAACACATCACGATGGACTTTGTGACTGCTCTTCCTCGCAGCACAAAGGGTGACGATGCCATATGGGTCTTTGTTGATCGACTCACAAAGTCGGCTCACTTCATCCCATTTCGAGTTGGCCAATCAACTGAGACACTAGCAAAGAAGTACATGGAGGTAATAATCTAATTTAGATTTAAAACTCTTCATAATGTACTATCTCTGATACCCATGAACTCATACAGGAAATTGTGAGACTTCATGAAGTACCGGTTTGCATTGTCTCCGATCGTGACACCAGATTCCGATCGCAATTTTGGTAGAGTCTGCAAGCAAGCTTGGGAACAAGTCTGAACTTCAGCATGGCCTATCATCCACAAACAGATGGTCAGTCGGAACGAACTATTCAGATCTTTGAGGATATGCTCAGAGCGTGTATGTTATACTTTAAAGGATCGTGGGAAGATCATCTACATCTTGTGGAGTTTTTGTACAACAACAGCTACCAAGCAAGCATAGGAATGACACCTTTTGCAGCATTGTATGGAAGGAAGTGTCGATCGCCATTAAGTTGAGACGACGTCGGAGATAGGGAACTTCTTGGACCGGAGATGATAGTAGAGACTGTTGATGTGATCCGTACTATCAGGGAAAGGATGCGTATAGCCCAAGATCGACAGAAGCACTGGGCTGATGCAAAGAGACGACACTTGGAGTTCCAGCCAGGAGATCACGTATTCCTGAAGATATCTCCGAACCGCGGAGTAATCCATTTTGGAAGACGGGGTAAGCTAAGTCCGAGATATATTAGACCGTTCGACATACTCGAACGAGTCGGTGAAGTGGCATACCGTTTAGCGCTTCCACCCTTATTGGAAGGAGTGCATAATGTGTTCCACATATCCCAACTGAGAAAGTATGTGAATGACCCCAGCCATGTTCTCGATCATTCCGAGCTCAATATATAGCCCGACTTGTCTTGTGAACAACAGCCCATGGAGATCCTGGACAGGAAAGTGAAGACATTTCGGAATAAGGAAGTTAACTTGGTTCGAGTGATGTGGAGGAACGATACTCCAGGAGAGTTCACTTGGGAAAGGGAGGATGAAATGCGTACTGGATATCCACACCTCTTTGTAAACTAGTCCTCAAATAAAAGTTGTAAATTTCGAGAACGAAATTTTTGTACGGAGGGTAGACTGTAACAACTCCATTTTTAATGTATAAAGAATTGATTTAAATTCAATGTATAATTGGAGAATTTATTGCAGCTGATATCTCTTTAAGTATTTATTTCACTCCATAATTACAAGAAGGAGCTTGTAGCTCATTGGTAATAACTTGCACTGCTGAACCAAGCCATCGGAGTTCAAATCCCATGCCCCACATTATTTTTGTAGTTATTTTGTTTTAATTTTTTTTGGAAGTCAACGGTAAAAAGGCCATAACTCCTAAAATACGTACTGGACAACAAAAAGTAAATATACCAAATTGTACCCCCGAAGAATCCCCGGCCATTGGACCACTGACTCGGCCCGACTCGGCGCCGCCAGCCGGCGACTCGGCCGACTCGGTCAGGCGCCGCCGGCCGGACTTGGCCGGACGGCCGAGTCACCAACAGAGAAAAGTTGGGTCTTGACCTGGTCCACCCTCCTGCATACTCTAAATTCTTGGATCGGTTATCATTTGGCCAATAAATCCCTTTTACTCCTATGTTTAATGAATTTTTAATGATTTTGTATATTTTTTATAATTTTTTTTATTAAAAACCCTAACCCTAACCAAACCCTATATAAACCCCCATACCCTCTACCCTCTCACCCCACATTCTTAAGTCCACTCTCTAAAAATTTCAAAAGAACTCGGTACGTTAGAAAATGAGCGAAAGGCAAAGTGCTGTCGAAATCGAAGGCGAAATCCCGGCGATCGTATTATGACTCTTCACGACGTTTCGACGCACCGAAAAACCCACTACCTTCCTAGCACTCTCTAGCGTTGTCCAAACCCGTAAGTCCCTCTTTTTCTACCTTTCTTTCTTCCATTAAAATACGATTTTTCAAACCCGACGGAAATCGGAACAAACCGATTTCCGATTCGGTTTTTCTATCAAAACTCACTTGTCACTAATTCCATAATGCTTAAACATATTCATGTTGACTACTGATCACTTAAAAATCAATTTGGATAAAGTTTCTCACATGAAATGATAATTTTTGCAAAATACCGTATTTTCGCACTTAAATACCACCATGTTTAGTTTATCACATTTAACCCTTTAACATTGCTATACCTTAAAATAGATCACGAGGTAATGACCTACCTCCACACACACGCAAATACAACCCTAATTGATATCATCAAAACTTAGAATACGATAATATAAGATTTTTCATTAAAATACCATTTTCTTTATAAACCTTTTTCTGAAAGTTCTAAGTTGTATACAATTTTATAACAAAATCTTTTAATAGGAAGATACGATATGTCATGGACATCGATCATTTATCTAAACCTGACTTTGTGGTGTCTAGGCAAGTGTGTCCAAGGCGAATGGTTACTTAATTAGGACCACTACTTGTAGTGGAGAGCCTCCTACTCACCTGGCACTTACCTGGCAGCAATTGGCGGTGAAGAGGCGATTTGAGGCTTCTAATGACGTGTCGTTTAGACCATTTAGAAATAGGCTAGTTGGCTTAGGAAACCTTAGAATCTAAAATACGGAAATTTACACCCTTTTTACAAATAAATACCTTATTTTTATAAAACCGTTTTCTAAATGATTAGTATTTATTAAATCTTTGCAAAGCGCCACTACAACCCACCTTTGGGGAACTCGTTAGGGATAGTACGGTTTATCGTACACCCTCGGGCTTAGTAGTGCGAGATTCAGACCTCCGCAAGGAGCATTCGGTCTCGAAAGGTTTAGAATACGACATTTAAGAAAAATGAGATTTTTGGAAAATAAAATATTTATTAAAAATTATTCTTGTATAAACATATGTATATTTATCATTTAAACATCTATTTTATTATAAGATAAAGTTTCCACATTTTCCTAAAAATTACAAGATTAAAAGTTACATTAAAATACCATGAATTTCAAATAAATCAATATTACAAATTAATACCTTTATTTATGTAATTAGAATATTTTCACTAGAAATAACACTAAATGAAATCACACTCATTATAACTATAAAGACGAATAATAAATACTTGAGGTGTATCTTGAAAACTATACAAAAGTATTTTTACATAAAACCCCCTCAAGTTTTATAATTTACAATAAGGACCCTAACAATTATAGAACTTCAAATTACATTTCTTTTAGTCTGACTCGGGTTTGAGTCTGATTATTTCTGACTTGAATATGATTCAAGTCATTCTATATTCTTTAATATTCCAACTCAATATGAATACATGAATCCCAGAATCCAGTTAACAATCGATACAACTTGACTGAATCAAACCATGGATATACATCCATTATTCCGTTATTCCATTTACCTGATTATGCAGTTACAATCTTTTTACTGATATCATGGTTTTGGTCGGTCATCCAACTTACACAATACAATACAATAATACTATCAAAACACTACGGGGTTTAAGGGGTAGATTGGTACGGAAGGTGTTAAAGGTGGCACGAGGTGGTCAGATTAAGACACCTAACCTATGTTCTGTTGCTGTTGTACCGTGGCTTAACGGTTCCTTGTACATTCCGTTTGCCCTGGTCTCTAGCATATAGAGACCCCTCTCGTATACACTTGCATCCTTCTGTACCAAGCTACAAACAACAGCGTTAACACAATATTCTACAATATTTTACAAGCTCTTTAGAAAATACCTCTTATTCTGTCTTTTCTAATTCTTCTTTATCTTTGGGACTTACCGAGTGACCTGTTCGCTGACGACATTCTATTTCTTTCTTCTTTGAATGCCGTCAGGTGCTTTGGACCCAGCAGAGATCGAGCCCACCGGTGAAGACTTGGAGCAGTTTCACGAAGACCCCGAGCTCTAGACATTGTACATTGTTCTATTCAGTATTTTCATTTCCTGTTATGCCATTGTTTAGGCATCGCTTTTCATTTTAGTTGTATTTACTTTTCATGCATTGTACAAAAGAATGTTATTAATAAAGTTGCTGTTATTTCTATATCTCTTGTCATTTGTGATTTATTTTATATTGCTTAGATACGATTAGCGTATGTACTTCTAAGTATATACGTAGCGGACCTCGTCGCGTCCACTTCGCCGTACACCGGGAAGCGGTGCGTGACACTTACTATAAGAGTTTGACCTTGTCATCAGAGACAAGAGAAGATGCGAAAACGTAGTCGCCGACCATCTTTCACGCCTTCCTTCTTCGCCTACACTTCAAATTCCTATTAAAAACGTTTTTCCAGATGAGCAGCTCTTAACTGTGTCATGCGAACCTTGGTTCGCAGATATCGTAAATTATTTAGCCACCGGACTGATACCAAACGAATGGTCGAATCAGGACAGACCCAGATTTCTATCTCAGGTAAAACATTTTTACTGGGATGAACCGTATCTATTCAAATACTGTCCCGATCAAATTATTCGTCGGTGTGTCCCCAACAATGAGTTTAAGAGTGTGCTGTCATTTTGCCACGCTCAAACGTGTGGCGGGCATTTTGGCCCCAAAAAGACAGCAGAAAAGATGTTGCAGAGTGGCTTCTACTGGCCATAACTTTTTAAAGATGCATATGAATAATGCAAGACATGCTCCCGGTGCCAACACTTGGGCCGGATATCTTGGAGAAATGAAATGCCGCTCCAACCAATTTTGGTTGTTGAAATTTTTGATGTTTGGGGGATAGACTTTATGGGACCATTTCCCAACTTTTTTGGGAACATATATATTCTACTCGCGGTTGACTATGTTTCTAAATGGGTCGAGGCTGTGCCCAGCCGAACTAATGACAATAAGGTTGTCGTTAGATTTTTCAAAGAAAGTATCTTTTCTCGGTTTGGGCATCCTCGCGCGATTATCTGTGATAATGGATCTCACTTTTGTAAAAGGACTTTCGAGTCCTTAATGAGAAAATACTCCATTACTCACAAGCTGTCAACGCCCTATCATCTCCAAACTTATGGGCAAGCCGAGATTTCGAATCGGCAGATTAAACAGATATTGGAGAAAACGGTTTCCAAAAACCGTAAAGATTGGTCGTCAAAACTTATTGATGCCCTTTGGGCATTCTGTACTGCCTATAAGACCGATTTTGGCATGTCTCCATATAGGCTTGTTTATGGAAAGGCTTGCCACCTTCCAGTTGAAATAGAGCATAAGGCATTTTGGACAATAAAAGAGTTGAATTTATCTTTGGGAGATGCGGGCAGCAATAGAAAGCTGCAGTTGAACGAATTGAATGAGCTGCGGGATGAAGCCTACGAGAACGCAGTAGTTGTTAAAAACTGAACGAAGGTGTTCCACGATAAACACCTTATGTGCAAAACTTTCAAACCTGGTCAACAGGTTTTACTTTATAACACTCGGTTACATTTCCATCCCGGCAAGCTCAGATCTCGATGGAAATGGCCAGTTTTGGTACGCACCGTATATCCGCACGGTGCGGTCGATCTAGAAAACTCGGAGGACGGTTCACTATTTAAAGTAAACGAACATAGACTTAAACCGTTCCTCACTGTGGACCCTTCGGAAGAGCTCCTGTTTTTGCAGGAGCCGATTTACATTGACCGATCTTCCTCCATCTACCCCTAAATTTCGATTATCTAGCCAAAACACTGTTTCAAACAAGTTTGGGGGTATATATCATTTGTAATTATATAAAAACAAAATAAAAATAAAAAAAATTTAAAAATAAAATAAAATTTTAGGGTATTTTTGTAAATTTTCAGTTTTAATAAAATAAAATAAAAATTTTATTTACAAATAATTTCCACTTTTTAAGAGGGTTTTTTGCAAATAACCAAAACAAACCCCCTATAAATAGAACCCGACCCCTCTCTGTTTTTATCAAACCCTAAAAGAATTCCTCTCAGAAAACCGTAGCCGCCGTTGAAGATTGTGCAGAGAGATCCCACTACGCCGCCGCGCATCCGCCGCCTAACCTGCCTCTGTGCCGTGCATCCGCGGCCATCTGGAGTCGTCACCCTCTGAAAACTTCAGAGGAGGTTTGCATTCTCCAATCTTCTCTGTTAAATTAAAAATTCTGCAATTTAATTCTCTGTAATGGCACCAACAATGCAATTAGAACGAGATTTTTCGCAAATCTTTTCACACACAATTTACGGAAGTTATTTTGGTGAGGAGATCATATGGCGAGGGTAGAACTTTTTAATTTACAATCATCCCAATGCTTACGCCCTTCCAGATCTAGTCACTCGTTTTTACGAGTGCATGGAGGAAGGTTGCCTAGCACAATACGGTTTTATTAAATTACTTTGGGGCGATAGGGAAATAATCATTGATAGGGACTTCATTCATGAAGTCGCTTTAATTCCTAAATTACCTGTTCACGACCAACCCCTTCGATTTGAAGACTACATGCCCTTAATGGGTAATGACTGTTCGAGAGAACCTAGGAAGGGCATACAGGCTAGAACCCTCTTCGCCAATGTATTAATCGTGTGCCATTGGGCACAAAACAACATTTTTGGCAGTTCACATAATACCACATTTTCACCCCATCTCTTCATATCGTGCACACCTTAATGACTGGGAACCCTACATTTGACATGTGCACGATTTTGCTTTATTCAATTGGTGCTGGCAAAAGGTCCGCAAATTACCCATGCCCTATGTTAGTGACACAACTGTGTCGCTATTTCCTCCCTGTGGAAGAATTTGAATTTTACATGCATGGAGGTATACCCATTATGCCTCTTATTGAGGGCGTATCCACGTCCTATACCCGCTTGACTGATGTGTGGTCGCAAACAGAATCGGCCGAACATGTACCCGCCAGGACACCCAGCTCCAGCTCGACCGCGAACGATGAAGAGTTGACCCCTGCTGCGCAAGCACGCTTACTTCGAAGAAATAATAGGAGGATAGAAAGATTGATTGGAATGATGACGCAGCATGATCAGCGTCTAACACAAGTGGCCTGAGCAGTGAGGGCACTACTTTTGGTAAGTTTGGGGGAAGAGGTGATTTGTAAATAGTTATCATTGCATTGCATATTTTAATTTTTGTACATATTTATTTTCTTTCTTTGCATGTTTAATTCTGCATTACTTCTTTATAAAAATTATAAAAATTAAAAAATGAAAATAAAAAAAAATTATAAAAGGAAAAAAATCAAATAAAAAATTGAAAAACTAAAAATATAAAAAAAAATTTATCAACTTGGCCATATTTGACTTAAGTTTGACAAGACAGTTAACTAGCTAGGAAAAACTAGATCCTAAATTTAGTAAATTAAAAACCCTAAAAATAACCTTTCTTAAAGTTTAATCGTAGAAAATATATGTCCTTGTAATTTATTTAGAAGTAGGCAAATTTTAAGTTCAGTTCTTGGGCTAAGTCAAAATAAGGGAAGAGTATTAAAATTTTTATTGAAGTGCAAGTCTGAAAAATAATTCCGAACCTTTAATCTAAATTCTGAAAATATATACCCTACAACTCGCACATACATGCACCTTGAAACTTGGGATAGTAGAGGATACCTTGAATTGCTCTTGTCTAAAATCCTTAGTATGAAAAAAAATTAAATAAAAGTATACGTGTGAATAAAGAGATATAAAAAAATGAACACTGGTTTTGTAATTAATTAAGGCTACGTAAAATAAAAAATATATAGCGAGGGTGCTTTATCACCTAGTGCCTTACACCAGCTGGTTTGGGAGTCACTGCTAAAGTCTTAGGTGTTACAAGACGAGGAATTACACCTAAATGCGTGAACACATTTTGTAATCGGCCGTTGGTACCTTAAGAAGTATTAACGGTCGCATGAAGGATGTGTAAGCAATTTCATCTAAAAATTCATCAACTAAAAGTACTTTGGACGATGGACAAGAGTATGATAACTTGAATTGAATTTCCAAGTATAGGGGTGATACATACACACACGTAGGGATATATAATTGGGGTTTGGATGAGAGATAGGAATGAAAAATAGGACTTATATCTTCAGTAAAGATGATAAAAATTCCTAAGTTGAGATGGAACCTTAGAAGGAAAATTCAAGAGATGCTAAAACCTAAATAAATTTACAGAACATATACAGTCTTAAGTTAAATGATAAGTGAGTGTGAAAAATACGGGTTGATAATTTCTAAATTGAAGATAATAGAATTTCTTGCTAAAACACCCAATTGGAGAATGAAAGTCAACAAACCAAATTGATCGGATTTTGTGGGTAGTATCCGCTGAAAACCCTCATGAGATAACACTCGTTCTACTAAGGACACCTAGAGGTTTAACGGCTTGTTGCACGAGATCAGTGCAATCGCGATTCCCTGCGAAAATGAGGTTAGGCTTTTTCGAGAATAAAATTAGTTTTGCTCGGAACGAGCAAAAGATAAGTTTGGGGATATTTGTTCATATTATAATTTTGCATTATTATATTCCCCATTCTTAATCATATTGCAAATAAATAGGTATTTTTGATCCATGTCTGCTAAATAGTTGCAGGTTACAGGTTCTCAGAACAATACAGTGAAATTCAGGAAAAGATGCTACAAATGTGAGACTACGACCAATAAATTGATGAATCTGTATGATACCGCCTAAAGTTTAAAAAACAAATGAAGATCAATGAACAGTTCGATTGCACAAAGTACAAGGGCAGCACAAAGATTCAAGATTTCAACGCGAAGTTAACGGTAAAATTTCACAAATTCTGCACTGTTGGAAATCTGGAAGAAAATAGAAAAGACTCTGAAGAACCAAGTGAAGAAAACAGAAGAAAAAGACAACATGAAGCAACCATGGAAAGATGAGACAGAGAGCCCCCAAGATGACCGCGGATCCGCGGCCGTGCTGTGCACGTGTCGGTAGGCGTCGGTGCATTGACCCGGCTTTCTTAGGATAGTCTTGTAATTTCAGATGTGGATCAGATATAAACCTTAGGGTTTCTCCTATCTATAAATAGGAAAGCCTACAGCTCTTTTAGGGCATGTCTTTTTTTAATTCTAGATTAAATTTCAATTCCTTTGTAATCGTCAAGAGTGCATCAATAAAGTAAGTTATTTTTTTTATCTTGTGTTCTTCTTAATTGCAATTTTATTTCTCTGCATTTTTTTACCCGTCTTTATTTATCCGCAAGTTCATTAGTTAATTAAAAACAAAATTTATAAAAATGAATTTTGTCGCAATTTCCCTAATGAGTGAGTAGTACCTCACTTGTTTGGGTTAGGATTGGGTAGGTTTGAGAGATGGAAATCTCTCACTCCTTTCTTCCCCTCATAACTTTATAAATTAGGACTCTATATAAAATAAACACCCACCGCTCATTACGGTACCCTATCCTACGAGATAGCGGTGATTCCCTAGTTAGACCGGTAGTGGTTGATTTAAATAGAGGTTAGGGATAAGAGTTAAGAAAGGACAGACAAAGACCAAAAGGAAGAAACTATGTTTCTTCCTTGTCGTGCTAATCCCCTTTGTTAATTATTACCCTAACACCTATGTTCTTAATTAGGGCAAAGGAAGCAGTGAGTAGAATTAACTTTCCAAACTAACCTAATCTTAACCCTAACAAGGTTTTAATCCAAATTAAATTCAATCTTAGTTTTTATAAAATTCAAAACCTACCAAAAATAGGAATTAACTCGTTAAAACAATTAGAAAAGAACATGTTTTCCATGTGGACTGACCCGTACTCAATCGGCTAGCTACCAAACGATACCGTTATTGATTGCGGTATTCTATTCTTTGATTTTTAAAACGCACGCAAAAGACCTCTCAATCAAGATACGCTCATTAATGTGGGGATGCGCCAGCGTGGGACATGGGACGTGGGGCGGCGGATATCTCGCTTCGGCGAGATACGCGAAGCCGTTGCGGAAGCGCTAAGGCCCCGTGCTCTCGTTTGATCGGGAGAGATGGGAGGCTTTGTCCGGCGGAGGCTCAGAGACGAGCCGAGAGGCCGAGGAAGTTCAGCTCTGCAATAGCTCGGAAACGAGCACAAGAGGATGGGCGCCAGTTCGGCGGTTGGGTCGCTCTTAGGTAAGAGGCGGAGTTTAAGCTCGGGGAAAAACTCAGGAAAGTCATCAATGCTCCATACTAATTTTACCTCGGTAGCTCCTATGAGTCTAATGAGCTGTCGCGGAAGACACGTTATTCGCCACGTGTCGTGATTTGAGAAATTCCCACTTATGAGCATCATCAGTTCGATTATGGTTCGAAGCCTCCGATCACTAAAATTAGATGTATTGGGCCCTTGTTATTGGCCCCAAAATACTAGGATTTGTTTGTTTTTCTGGGGTAAAGCAAATTCTAGGATTTGTTTGCTTTTTTGGAAAGCAAATACTATGATTTGTTGCAGGTCATGTCCAAATTTTTTTTAATCCAAAATTTTAAACCAATAAGAAATTCCAACCGGATGCAATATTACATACCACCAAACAGTGGCGGTACCAAGATATAATGTCTGGTAAGGAGAAATTTTAACATGCATAAAATGTTATAAGAAAGCAAGAAAATTTGAAAAAAACCAACAAAGAGCAGAAAAGTCTCGAACATTAGCCATCAAAGTAACAGTCCACCTATTGCTTTTATTTTTAGAAAAATATAATGATAATTAAAAAGATAAATGGATTAACTTGATTTATTATACAATTGGGGAATCTGAGAACGTACATTAAGCTTTGAGAATATGTTAACACATGCCTTGCTGCCTGGGCATGATAAATTTTTTCAATGTACAGAGAAACATTACAAAAATATATGGATGGAGACTAGTTTTCATTTTGTAATATAATTTTACATTAACAGTAACAAAATTATTGACTTATATCTTTCAAGCTGCATGTAGATTTATGATTTTATGGGCTCTTAAATTTTTTTTAAAATATATATTATAACCTAAGCCCCACACCCTCAAAAGCCTATGCTTCCACCATTAGAACCACATTAGTTTTTATTTTAATATGGTAACAACATGCTAAATGGTTATGTTATTCACTGAGCATATACATATAATTTGAAACTTTGGAAGGACGGCCATCTAACCTCAGCTATATGTAAATAAGTCCTTGCCACCAAAGAACACCAGTGATCTTGACAAAATGACAAATCAGCATTAAATTAATTAGATTATAAAAGCAAAATAAACACATTTTATAGAGCTGACTCGTTAATTTGTACGAACTCAAAGAACTTTACTGTCTAAAAATAATCACACTTTTAGCCCAAACTAGTAAAATAAAGAATGTTATTTATTTTTATTTCTTCTGTCAACTGTTTTAATACCGAAGGAGATGTGGAGTAAGCACATGAAAAAACAACCCTTTAATTTAGTATTTTTTAGTTTAAATAAATAAATATTTTATCACTTTAATTTCTTGTTTGGGAAATATGTTAAGTATTCTTAGTCAAGAAAAACTTATTGAATACAATAAAGATTGTTAAGAATTTTAATTTAGATTTTTAAAGATTTGATAAAACTCAAAATCAAATCAAAATTTATAAGATCGGAGAATATCCATAATGACTTTTAATTTTATTTTAATATCGACGGCGTATCACACATGCAAAATACTAATCTAAATTAGTATACTAATAACATCAACAATTAAGGAAAAGGGCACGTGGTGGGAAAATAGGAAAAAAGAAAAAGAAAAAAATCTAATGCCAACCATATCCTTGTTAACATTGATTGATTTTAGTAAACATCGCATTCACAAAATACTACTCCAAATAAATGGTACCAGAATAACATCACCAAATAATAAAATTACATACATTGATTGATTTTAGTAAACATCTCATTCACAATAAATATTGAAATTTTAAATTAACTTTCCAAAGGAAATGGCATCCTAAACAAAGATGAAATATGATAACTAAAATAAAACCGATAGCACAAGTAAGCTCAAGGCATTATTCCAACACATTGTTAATTTGCTAGTGCTATGCATGGGGATATATAGTTAGAAATTATTCGATTATAATCAATCCATATATATGATACATATTTAGAAAAATAAATAAAAAGAAAAATGTTGCAGAGAAATATAGAAAACAATCGATTTTGGGTTTTTTCAGATTTAAAATTTAATTCAAAACTGACTTCTACTTGATTCAAACTATATTAAAATTTGAATTTAAGCTAATTATTTCTTCTCTTTTATTTCTAATAATATTTAAATGTCCTGATAAAGAAAAATGATTAAAGTACAATTTTTAAAATTTCACATGATTTAATACCAAAAATCATTCCTATTGAAGATAAGATTATCTAAAACAAATATGGTTGCAGATAATATTTGAAATGTTGAGAAGATTATTATAAGTTCTATTGGAAATGTCGATCATATTAGCTGTTGTGAATCTCTTGTAATTAGACGAAATCAGTTATTATTATTATTATTATTATTATTATTATTATATATATATATATATATAAGTTTAATGGAGAAAAGGTGCCATAGGAGGGAATTTCCTCCTATGGCGTCGGAAAAATACACTCTCCATGATTTTTTTCGACGATTGGCATACATCATCTCTATCTTTATCATCTAAGATATGGATACACCAAATTTCATTTGATTATACGATTTTCTGAGCGTTGATTTAGTTGGTGCAAAATTAATGGTTTACCGACAATAGAACTTTTTACATTGCTAATTCAACGGTGAAAAAATGGTGGAATCATATGAAATTTGGTATGTGCACATCTTAGATGATAACGATGATGATGAGGGGTGCCGATCGTCGGAAAAAATGATGGAAGTTGTAATTTTTCGACGCCATAGAAGGAAATTCCCTCCTATGGCCTCTTTCCTCTCTTATTCTCTCTCTCTCTATATATCTATCTGTCTATATATATATATATATATATATATATATATATATATATATATATATATATATATATATATATATATATATATATAGTATTGGTCTATAAACCCTAACCTATACACAACACACACGCCACACCAGTGCATACCACACACAAGCACACACTACATCCACACACTCAGGGACTCATAAATTTGCCTCGTAAGCGTTAATTTATGGCCACTCCCACATAATAACTTAACAAGTGAGCTAATGCTCATTGGTTGATATTATATATAATCTGTTATTGGTTAATAGAGTCGATCCTTACAAATATCTCTACAATAACCTATCCATATTTTGGCTACACTCAATTAATATGTAAATCTATATATTGAAATGAGAATACATTAATGCAAAAATGTGAAACTTAGAAGCACCAAATGATTTGTTCCTTTACGAGAGTAAAAGATATCTCGGTCATGCTAGTCCTTAATTAAATGACCCTTCTTATACTTTTTTCGATTAGGAAGTGTCAAATAAATATTTTAGTTTTGGAAAAAATGGATATAAGTCTTTAGCTTTGAAAAGAAATAGATTTATGTCCCTGGCACAAAAAAAGTTGTGAAAAACTGCCTAAACTTAAAAATTCTTGTGTTTTAGTCCATATAGTATAAATTCTTGTGTTTTAGTTCATATAGTATATTTACTATTCTTTATACCAATACTGATCTTTCAAGTAAATTACTACATTTGCTTTTTAATTTACGATAGTTATCTTGTAAAGTACTATATTAATCTTCTAAAGTATATTAATAGATATAGTAATTTTACTTTAAAAATGTAACAGTTTCATGTCAAATGTAGTATTTGAAAACAAATATAGTACTTTATAACATAAATATAGTATTTTGAAATATAACTATAGTACTTTAAATAAATGTAGTAGTTTACCTGAAAAGACGGTGTTGGCATAAAACAATAGTAAATGTATCATAGAAACTAAAACATAAGAATGTTTAAGTTTAGAGAGTTTTTCACAACTTTGTTTGGCCCTAAACGATTGCTTTTCTAACCTAATGATTTAAAACCATTTTCCCTTTAGTTTATGTTGTTCTTGTCCATTAGAAAAAAAGTCATTCTCTTTCTATTGTCTCTAGGAGTAGTATTGTTAATAATCCATTGGATCAGATCACCGGTAGAAACTGTACGTATTAGAGAACATTTATTAGGGACCGTGTAAATATATACGGTCCCTAATAAATTATTAGCAACCATATATACTATACGATCTCTAATAAACGGTCGCCTATGTATAGACAACCGTTCACAAAATATTCACGACCGTTCTAAACGGTCACTAATAGGTCGATCAGATAAGAGCTGTGAAGGACCATCTTCCTCCTCATTCCCCAATTTCATCCGTGAGAGGTAATTCCCCATCCCCTTTTCCTCAAAATTTTTGAAAAAATTATCAAATTTAACCAAAATTTTTTTGTAGGTGTTATTGTCGCAGTTGAAGGTGTAGTAGTTTGCAATCGCTTTTTTATTTTTCAAATCCGGGCCGGGATTATTGTTTTCTTCTCTTAGCCCTAATTTTTTTCATTTAATCTATTTAATTTTGAAATTAGGTGATTATAATTTGTGATTTGTGTTGGTTTTGATATATTAAATATTGATAACGAGGAATTGAATTGGTTGTAGAATGATGTGTTTGAAATTTATTATGATTTTGGAGGTTGATGGGTTTTAACATTAAAATATAACTGAAGAAAATTATTTTAGATGGGTTTTAGAATTGAAAATAGATGAAAAATTGAAATATAAATTTGGTAATTTAGGGTTGGAGTTGAAGATATAAGGATTATAGGTAATCGATGAATTTACTTGTTAGATTAATTTATTGTAAGATGGATTATAGAATTATATTAGATAAATTTATGGTAAAATATATTATAGTTAATTGAGGGTGTGTGAGAGCGCGCGCGCGCGCATGTGTGTTGTGAGTATGTGTAATTGTGTGTCCATCCGTACGTATGTGAGCAAGTGTGCGTGAGTGTGTGAACGAGTGCTTGAGTGCGCGTGCGTATATGTGAGTGTATGAGAGTGTATATGTGTGTATGTGCGTGCGCCCACATATGAAATATTTCAAAAATATATTCTTCCTAATTTCCAGCTTTTATTTTGTAAATATAATGATTGATATCATTTATTTTGTAAATTTAATAATTCGATATCTTGTTGATTTATTGCTTAGATTTTTTAATTATAGCATAATTTATAAACCAAATCAAAAAAAAATCAAATGTTTTAATACCAATTAAATTATACTAGATGCATAAATAAAAAATAAAACCAAACCGATTAAGAAAAATTAACATTTATTAATTTATAACATTAATTACACTAATTAAGAAATCTTAATTAAGACTAGATAATAGTGAGCTGAGATCCTGATTAAAAAATGATTAAATAGAAAGTTAAGAGATACCTTAAAATTTTGATTAGAAACTTAATTGGGGTTTTAATTTTTCATTTAATTAGTAAGTTTAAGATCGAAAGATCTTAAACTTGTTTAGAATCGACCTATAGTTTTCCGTCTGACAATTGGTATATGTTAAATCTTTTTCCGATCGAATTGATAGGATCACATTACATGTTTGTGAGAGTTGAGTGTTATATTCAATTTTTTCAAACGTATATGTAGTATTCGATGAGGGGATTTGACATACAGTAATTGTCAGATTTGTCCAGTTTGGACATGTTACGAATGCAACAAGACTCGCATCTTACATCCTCCTGTATTTTCATCCATTTCGAGAAGTTTTGACGGTGTCTTCCATTTGTTCCCCATGTACAGATTTATGTATGAACACGGGGAACAGGAGAAAAGTGTTGCCAAAATTTTCTCGAAATGGACAAAAAACAGGAGCAAGTGAGATGTGAGTATTGCATTTGTAATGGGAATTAGGACCTTTATCCCTGACAACCGTGAAACTAATTATTCGTCCCCATTTTTTGCCATGATTACTTACGCCAATCTTAAATGATATCAAATGCTTTGATACGTCCACATAATGAAATCTAATTTAAGACTTGAAAATTTATTTAATGATGAGCTTATAATAAACTCATAAGATATGTTAAACTCATATTATTATCTGTGTGATAACAGATGAGAATTCTTCTGGATAAATCGTTTATGCACATGGGGAAAAAAGATATTTATAGTTTGAAAGGCACCTGACTTAAAGATGAGCTTAAAGCCTTTTTAGATTACGCAGGGATGAACCCAAAGCGTAACCGAGACGGACACTTGTTCTGTCCTTGTAAGAAATGTAAGAATAAAACCTGTTTCGACGTGAAATGATAGAAAAATATGTGTTTGTAAAGGGTTTTGAACCGAACTATAAACATTGGAATTACCATGGCGAAATAATACGTGACAAGAAAACAAGGATGGATAATGAGACCGCAGCTTCACAAGCTGAATTGCCGACGGGTGACATGATAGATAACACGCATGAGATGTTGGAAGATTTATTTGCTGAAGAGGAAATAAATGATGTTGAACCGTCTGAAGGCACCAGTGAAGTAGAGAAATTGAAGAAACTTCTGGAGAAAACGAAAAAAATCTATATGAAGGCTGTATGGAATTTAGTAGGCTGTCATTTGTAATAAGTTTCCTCCATCTGAGGATGATCAGCGGGATGATTAACGAGCACTTTGACATGCTTTTTGATTTTCTACGTAAGGTGATTCCTAAAGGAAAGGAAAGTATTCTAGAGAATCATTACCAAGCAAAAAAAAATTGTTAAGACACTTGGTTTCTTATATGAGAAGATCGATGTATGTCCCAACGACTGTGTGCTTTATCGCAAGAATTATGCATCTTTCGATGAGTGTCCCTGTTTACTGCCGAAAGACCGGACCGAGATGCCGAGGACATCTGGCCTGAATTTGGGGGAAGATACTATTTGGACTTATCCATCCACGTCTCCGAAGATACCAAATTAATTTATGGCACCGTATATCGGAGGTTTGGATAGATGTGACCGTTGTAGCCGACTTTATCAGATTCCTTCTCATTTGTGAGGGTTTTTTTGATTGTGGGGACGCCCTTCTCTGTAGGCACAAGCTCCGGCAGTTAATTACGTTATCGCGTTACGATAACCACTTTCTCCTTCTCCAGCAGTATACTTCGTGTCGTGTGTATTTTTGTTTATTTTGGGTTGCCCGTGGATTGTATATAGAGACTAGTTTATGTCGTCGCCCGTAGGGTACGGATTAGTCCAAATCCGTATATTTTAGATTTGGGTTTAGATTTTGAACTTATGTTATATATTCTTTTAGTTCAAAATATTCTGTTTTATTTAAGGACCGTTAATCTAGTTTGAGATTAAAATTAACTTAAATATATGAGCATTTGGGCTCAATTTATTTTTAACTAAGGATACGTTAGCCATATTGAGACTAAGATCAACTTAGCGACATTTTAAGAATCATTTTATTTAATATCCAACAAACAAAGCATTTGGGCTCAGTTATAAGCAAAAATTTTGTGGGACTTATCCAATTTAGGCTTAGTCTGCTCAATCTTTTTTTCTTTTCCCTTTTTTTATTCAAAGCGCTAAGCACTTATTTGTAGCTCTTGCTCTTACGGGTGATGCTTAGATATGGGCGCTGCTCAATCTGTGCTAAGCACTTAGTCATTTTGACTGAATATAGAGTGCTAAGCACTTTGTATGGCACTCACGTGAGAAGCATGCGAGGCTCTGAGCATTGATTTTGGGTTTTGTTTGTTCACCCCTTTATCTCTATACAGAAGTGCTAAGTATTTGGTTAGAGCTCTGGCGCTCACATGTGAAGCGCATGAGGCATTTAGCCTTTTCATTTTAGGCACTCACGTGAGAAACACGTGAGGCACTATAATAGTTAAGCACTAATTTTTCTCTGGCGCTCACGTGTATTTTACGTGAGATGCCAAGTTCTTTTTTTTGTAGAGATTTAATCTTTGTTAATGACACTTTGACCATTAATGATCATCAAGATCTCTATTTTGAAGACCTTGGATCGTTTTTTATTGGAGAACTAAGTTCTTCTTTTTTTTTATAAGAACTAAGTTTTTTATGTAGGATTAAACCCTAATTTCGGAGGAATTAAATTCCCATAGGATATGTTCTTTTCCTTTTTCTTTCTTTTAACCTAGTTCTTTTCTGAATTTTTGATTCTCAAGAACATGATCTTCCTAATAAGAATTAAATTCTCAACTTGTGAAAGACTTGTCTTGTGGATCTCTGATCCAGAGAAAGAACTAAGTTGTTGAGAAGGGTTAAACCCTTGGATATGTTAGGTAAATGAGATATTTTGATCTCGATACTTTTTTCCCTAGGTTTTGAGAGGAGGAAAGTTTTCTTCTTTATTAAGAATTAAATTCTCTTGTTGTTTTTTTAAGCTTTCTATATTTTTCAGAAATTTATGGGGGTTTTCCTTTATATGAGACTTGAAGTCTCGGGTCCTTTATATACGAGAGGTAAATTGTTAATTAGTTTTGAGAAAATCTCTCATTGAAAGAATCCAATTGATTTAATTGGTCTCAAAATTTGTTCGGGGAATTTTACCCACCGTTGGATCTTTGATCCAATGATTTCTATATTACAGAATATATTTTCTTATTTTTAACAAGATTAAGGAAATATTTTCCCATATACAGAATTTTATTCTGTCAAACGGTGATTTTTAATCGCCATTGGATTTTTAATCCAAGAGTGCTCGGTTTAACAGAGCACAATCTTTCTCTGTTTAGAAAGATATAGGAAATATTTTCCATCTCATTGGATCTTTGATCCAACAACTTTCTATTTAACAGAAAATATCCTTCTCATTTAGAAATATCAGGGAGATATTCCCCCCATTAGAATTTAATTCTATATTTGGTTATTTTTTAATCACCCTTGGGTTTTTGATCCAACGGCACTCTCTTAACAGAGAACATCTCTCTTTTGGAAAGGTCAAGGGATGTATTTTCCCAAGAGTAGAATTTAATTCTATATAAGAAGGTGTCCTCACGTGTTTAACGCGTGAGGTTTATTTAGCCTTTTTCATTTAGCGCCCATATGCCTTGCATATGGGTGCTCACATGTTTAACACATGGGGTTAATTTGGTTTTTTCAGGCATTTACTCTTAGTGCTTATATGCTTTGCATACCAAATAGAATTTAATTCTATCTATAGAGTTTAACTCTATCTGAATTTAATGTTTCAAAAGGGTGTTCTCACGTGTTTAACACGCGACCCCAATATGGGTTTTTTAATCTGTTTATTTAGTACTTATATGCTTTACACATAGGCACTCACGTGTTCAACACGTGAGGCCTATTTAGTCTTTAATTGTTTGGTTGCAGCACCTATATACTCTGCATATAAGTGCTCACGTGTTTAACACATGAGGCTTGGGACTTGGGGAATTCTCTCCTCTTTTCTCTCTATTTTTTATAAGGGAACAGTCCCACTTACAACTTATCTAGGTGGAAAAACGTAAAGCAAAATTCAATCGCAGAGACGTCCGACACAGCAAAAAGAGTAAGAAAATTTCAGCCAAAGTCATTCTTTATTCCCCCCTGGCCAAGAGATTGCAAAATTTATATATTTCAAAGGACATGCCGAAGAGCATGTGATGGCATTCCGATTATCGGATCAAAGGCGGGAAGTCGAGGCATCCGGCTGATGCAGAAGTATGGAAGCAATTAGACAGTGTTGATCATTTTGGGGATGAGCCGAGAAATGTACATCTAGATTTGGCAACCGACGGTTTCATGCCTTATGGACTCATGAGCTTTAGTTGGTCCACGTGGCCGATATTGCTTATACCTACAATCTGCCTCCCTGGATGTGTATAAAGAAACCGTATATGATTCTTTCCTTATTAATTCCTGGAAAATATTCACTTGGCCAGAACATCAACGTATATACGAAACCTTTAATTGAAGAGCTGATAGAACTCTAGGAATATGGAGTAGAGACATATGATGCATACGCCGAGGAGAAGTTCAGAATGCAAGCGGCTGTTATTTGGATAATCAACGTTTTCCCAGCATACAACATGTTATCTAGATGGTCTACCTATACGAAACATGCATGTCCATTATGTGGTCTTGATTACAGTGCCATACAGTTTAAGACACATGGTAAGTTTTGTTACTGGTTTCATTATAGGTGGCTATCGGCGAATCATCCATACAGAAAGATGGCGAATTAGTTTGATGGAAAATTGGAAAAGGGTAAAGCACCAAAACAATTATCAGGGATAGAAATTTTTGAGCTGATTTCATCGTGTCAATTCCAGTAAGGTTCTAATTGTTTTAACTCAGATGGTTCCTTCAATAAAAAAAATGGAAGTGATCCGAAAATAACGAATTGTTCAGTATGTGGAAGAAAAAAGTTTACTATGGAATCTTTCTTATTGGAAATATTTGTTAACTCGACACAATATTGATGTCATGCATGTAGAGAAGAATGTGTTTGATAATATTGC